>PVHY01019889.1:0-26653 GCA_004024945.1 Uropsilus gracilis | reverse complement strand
CCCATCCTCTGGAAAATTAAACAGTAATGGTGAAAATATCTTTCACCATTATCCTCTATCCCTAGGATACCTGGAACTATCTGAATTAAAAAACCAAATATATAAAATTCTGAATCACAAAGTAATATAAGGAGTATTCATTTTCTAGAAAATAATAAAGCCATGTTTATTTAAAAAGAAGTAACCAATCTGCAATGAGTTTCCAGGATGACTTTACTCTATAAAATTAGTATCTGCTTCTGTCTGTGTGGTTGGCTTTGAGATCTAGGAGTTTCTTGTTCTATGTACCTCCCTTCAGCATGTCACAGACTTTGACTGGCAGGACTGTAAGTTGGAACAAAAATTCCTTTTTTCTTTTGTGCCTTTGAAAGTTTGCCTCTTCATCACTACTACCCATCCTTACCCCCATGTCTACCCCATACAGGATCTCCTTCCTCTTTCACAACTTTTGGGAGTTACTAGAATAGCCATAGTTGCTGCCCTATTACTCACTAGGCCTTCTTCATGCTCTCAACAGCCACAGATAACATATGCCTGCACTCTGCACCAGGTTCAGAGGCTGACGCAAAATCTTTCTTAACCTATGCTCCCATCAGCCAATACTGACTGTTACATGCAGTTTTCACACAAGATGCAGTCGATTTTTCCATTTCTTCTATATTGCATTGCCTGAAAAAGCAATTTTCCTTATCATTTGCCCTTAAGTCAGCAGAATATCACTTTGGATCTTTCAGTGACCTTTGTCATCATTTACTGTTTGTGTTCTTGTCCATGAACTGCTATTAGCAAAACCTGAGTGGCTCAAGCTATAGACATGTATAGTTTCAGAGTTCTGGAACCTAGATATCCAAAATCAGAAGAAGGTGACCTATAAGAACTCTGGAGGCCCTTTATCTTCCAGTTTCCAGTGTTTGCTAGCAAGCCCAACCTGCCTTAGCTCACCACTGTGTCACACCAGCCACCCAAGTCGTGCTTCTTCTGTTCTTTGTCTTCACATCATCTTCTCTCTGGGCATGTCTGTGTTCCAATTTTTCCTTCTGCAGACACCAGTCATACTAGACTAGAGCTCACTCCACCTCATCTTTAACTTCTTTAAATCTGCAGAAATCTTATTTCCAAGTAAAAAGTTAATTCACTCCTTTATTAAATCACAGTTATATATTAAAAAAATAGATTCAGAAGTATTGGAATTTAAGGCTTCAGCATACCTTGCTTGGGGGATAATTAAACCCACAACAATATTTTAATACCTTGTCTTAATACATCTACATAGTATATCTTATCCTTCCCAATTTTATGTAAGTTAGTGTATTCACATGTCTAAAAAATTCTACCTCATCCAGATTCCACAAACCGAGAATGATAATTCCTACCTCATATATAGGCAATAAGTTGATGTAAACCAAACATACGCTGGAATGGAATGATGAGTGAGAACATTTACTGTGACCTGGGTGATGAGCAGAAAAGGCAGGGTCAAAGAAGAGACTTTGGATTTCAGGGGATTTACCTATGTCAAAGAACGCTTGGGATACAATGCATTGATGCATATTGAAATTACAGTCTAGTTTAGTAGGAAGGTAATTCAATGAAATACAATACTGTTGAGAATATTGGGTTTTTGATGGAAGTAAAAGACTTTGTTGCAAGAGAATTCAAGGATACCTTTTCAAATCTTGCCCTTTCAAACAACCAACACCCTTGGGAGGTATCCTGAGGGAGGTAAGTAACAACAGTTTAATGTGATATTAGCTATCATTTTAACGTTATTATATAAGTATCTAGCAACTCATAATGCAGAGCATTGGCAAAGCTGGTTTTAAACTCATAGTTCAGCATTCTAGCTATAACATGTATTTCAAATCACTCTACTTTGATTTTCCAGATTGCTTTATTGAATAATTTGTAATTAGATTAGGGTTTAATCTATCATATTCCACCTATTATTCTAATGCATTCTGAACTTTAAATTCTGAATTTTCTCTTGAAAAAAATGAAAATCTTAAATAATTATATACTGCCTTGTAAATGTGTTTGCTCTCTTACCATAAGCATGATGATCTTTGGTATTACTGCTTATGAATAACATTTATTATGTCCTAGTTATTATTATGTTCTATATGCCACTGATATCCTAAAAGGAAATCCTTAAGAAGTCAATTAGAGTGTTAATGACAGAACAATGGTCAACCTGGCATAAATCATGTTTTTCACCATTCTTTTCATTTTATCCTATAAAGACAAACACAACTAACAAAAGTAAACAACAAAAATCTCACAAAAGAAAACTGTAAAATCAACCAAAATAATCTGATTTAACAAAGCTATGATATGCATAACTTAGAGGACTTATTTTTTGACCAAACTCTTTATCTGCCCATGTAAAACAAAACTAATAATCTCTATCAATAATTGGATCTTGATTTAAAGACCACCCGAAGATAACTAGCTGCTTGGCCTGCTTTAACAACATTGCACACAAAGCATCTTACATGAAAGGATTATGACCTATGTCTTAAATCTTTAGAAACTTTTCCTAACATATCACAACCTGAGTCATCGGTAATTCATCCTTATTAGTAACTCATGTCTTTAGCATTATCCTTACTAGTAAGCTATATCACCAGCATTGTTCAAAGCAATTCAATTTATTCAAAAGACATATATTAAGTACCTACTAGTTATGAAGAGGCAAGGGAAGAGTGGAATCTATATAATTAAATAAGAAATAGTTTAGCCAAGAAGTTTACTCTGTTGAAGAAATGGCAAACCTGTCCCAATGCTACTTATAGACACCAATGATTAATCACTGTGCCTCCCTCCCACTCTGGTGGACAGTTTCAGAATCCTCAACACAATATCTAAACAGACAAAATTAATTGCTCACATATGGCATAGCAGATAAGATCTTGTTAACCCAGGTTGCCATGTCAGTAATAACTCAAAATAACTTTTGTAAAATGTTATTAAGAGATTCAAATAAAAGGTTAGGAAAGTAAGGAAAAAATTAATTTATTCTGATGGTTGGAGTAGAAAAGGCTTCATAGGAGGTAGTTATTAGTGTATTGCTTTTAATTAAATTTATCTATTTTCTTATATCATCGTTCACTTTTATACAATATTTGACTCCTCCCCTTAGGTGTAGTCCCCAGTACTCCCACCACCACAGCACCCATGAACCATCATCACAGTCCCTTGTGCTCTCCCCTCCATTTTCCCCATTTTCACCCTTTCCCTCCTCCTCCCCTGCTGTATGCCCCAGATCTAAGTTCAGCTTGCAGGTTTTGTCTTTTTCTTGACCCTTTTTTCTCCAAATTCCACATTCTCCATCTTTCCCCTTCCAATTTATTTCACTTAGCATTATCACTCCCACTCCATCCATGTTTCTGTAAATGGGATGTGTTTATCTTTTTTGATTACAGAGTTTTACAGAACAAGTTTGATGTTGATAGGTGGAATGTTGGTACATGAATATTCCTTCCTGGGAGAACACCAGGAACAATGGATCACAGGGAATGTGAGTGGAACTTTTCATATTGATAACTCCTATGACTGGGTCATGGGTGTGTATAAGCGTACAGGAGAAGCCAAAAAGTAACTTCCAAGTCATGAAAGACCTTCACTGTATTAGAAAATTCAACTTTTTTCTGAAAGGAAATGATCTGGGGGAGAAGGGGACACAGTATATTTTAATGAATTAATTTAAAATAATGCTACATATATCAGATGTACACATTTCTACAAAAAGCTGCCAAGCACCAAGGTCCTTCAAAATCTAGTGTTTTAGCATGGAAATATGTAAGTTCCTTTTTTATTTCATTTCCTAGATGTAGGATAGTAGGCCAGACTAATAGAAAGTATTTTTGGTTGACCTGCTTGTCTCAAAGGATATTTGCACCTTGTCAGCATTTTTCTTGTTTCTTTCATTAAATCTTGATAGAATGCTTTGCTGTGTGGCTGTAGAAGTGTCACTGTGATGGGTAGCTTTTTATTCATTGACTTTCTAAATACCTAATTTGTAAAAATTTTCCTTGGGATCTGCATGAGAATAATTTGACATGAAACTGGGAATGTATTTAGGAATTGAATACATTGGCTACTTTCTGGCTTGAAGTAAATTCTTTATTTCTCGGAATTCCAAAACATTATAACCAAAGGGCATAGTAAACCTTGAAATTAATAATCACAATCAAAAGTTGCTAAACTGAAATAAAAGTGTGACTAAAGATAATGTATATTCATAATGATGATTGTTTTAAATGAGGCTACCAGTGGAAAAACTCATCTAATCTGAATTCAACTACTGCCCTATCTTCTTGGATCCCAAGGGGAATATAATTCTTTAGTCTCTTTAACCCCTTAAATTAAGTTTAATTCCAATTATTTAAGTTTAAGTCTATTTAAGTGTAATTCCAATATTCACTTTCTTAAATTATCTAAAAAATAGGTATATGCAAATCTCCATTTATGATCAGCCAAGTACATAAGAAACTTGTGACTAAAGAAAACGCTATTTCCTATTGAGAATTACAATTGTTTTTATGACATCATCCTTGTTTCTTATTGTAATTATTTTTATTATAATGATAACCAGGACTGATAGTTATCAAGGGCCTATATTTCTCCTCCTTGGGCTACTTCCTTGACACATTCATTCTCAGATCCCCCAGGAAAGGACTATCTGTGCCCTCAAGTAACCTCTCAAAAAAACAAAAAAACAAACAAACAAACAAACAAACAAAAAAAAAACCACTGGTATTTAACCCCTTGAATATTCCCAGTTTCACTAATGAGTACAGACAAACAACTTGCTCTTCTCAGCAGTTTAAGCACAGAAAGGCCCTAGAGTAGTAATGAAATCACAGAAAGGCCCTAGAGTAGTAATGAAATCACAGTTGAATATTCCCAGTTTCACTAATGAGTACAGACAAACAACTTGCTCTTCTCAGCAGTTTAAGCACAGAAAGGCCCTAGAGTAGTAATGAAATCACAGAATAGTTCTCACTATGAAAATTGAGACCTCAGTCATTTTTGTCCTCAGTGAAAACTGGGGGTTATTCTACTTAAGGAATATTGTGTTTCAAACAAGCAAGCAGTTGAGAGTAGTATGATTTCCAATCACCAAAATGGAAACAATATCCTGTTCTCAGTAAGTAGTTCTGTGTATGCAGTAAATCAAATGCTGAATTTATTCATAGGATTTTTTCTTTCATTTTTTCCCATTAGTTATTTCTTGTTTATGGATCACAATCAGATATGAATTTATTACTTAGATTAAAATTATACCAAGAATTATCATTAAAAAAAACTATAAATTACATTTACAGCACTTAAAACCAAATTAATAAAATTATATGCTTATAAATCAATTTTCTTAGGCAGGAATAGTATTGAATTAGTGAGAAAAATGACCATTTTGCATTAACTAACAATATAAACTTTGGGCTTTGTTCTTTCATTTTCAATGACCAAAACATTATCTTTCTATCCTGTACCAGGGTAGAAATGACCAATGTCTCCGAAGACTGATTTTGTTTCTCCCACTCTTAAGAACTGAGAGTCAGCCAGCCTGCTTTGACTAAAGTCTGTGAAAACAAAATAAAAGATTGGTAGTCTCAATGAGCCTTAAATCCTGAATTTACCATTTATTCACTCTAATCTTGGTCAGATCAGTTCAGTCATTTAGCAGACAAGTATTGGATGTTTCTTCCATGCCAGCTATTGTTCTAGGCATATAGGAGACAAATATCAAAATATATAGATTGTTCTCAACAAATTTTACCGTAGAGTGGAGAAATATATATTCAGTTACCCTGCAATATGAAAGTTAAAATCATGATTGTAGACGTTGACAAGAAAAATACAAAATAAGTTTGAGAGAAGACTGGGAAGACCTTTTAAAGAGACCTCACAAGGTGACAGTTATATTGATAAATTCTCCAACTTTTTGCAATGTCACCCTTACTACTTCAGGTTCAGAAATTCATTTTGGTCAGATCCTCAGTTCCCATCAGATTTGGAAAAGCCAACACATGCTGATTGTACTCTAAAAAGAATGAAGTATACAAGTCATAAAACCAGCTCATTCATTTATAAATGAACATTTAAATTCCCCCAGGGGATTGACTAATCAAACCTAAAGCCTGAATTGCTCTTCTATCAACATAGCAATATGATAATGGCAATGTATTCCTTATAGATACCTGGCTATGTTTGGAGGCCAAAGTGTAGCTATCAAATATCTACTATTCATCAAGTGTTAAACTGTATTAAGTGCTTCATTTGTATTCTTTTACATAGTCCTTCCTCAATGTTAAGGTGTAGATATATACCAAGTTTATGAAGGAGAAATGATAAAACTAACAAATATTATAACTTGGCTTGGAGCTGGCTTAATCTAAAACCTGTGGTGTTAGTCACTATACATTTTCCCATAGAATAATAAAAATATATCTGCAAGAACCACATTAACTGCAAACATCTTTAAAGAATGACTTAACAGGTGTGGCAAGAAACAAAGGCAACTAATGAAAATAATTGTTGATTTTGGAAACTACCATTACAAGTAACTGGTTATTATTTTTCCTTAATGTTATATACATACCTTTTTTGAGCCAATAGAAATAGATGAATTAGAATATGACTGTGAAAGCTATCACAAATCTGCTGTATGCCAGTGAATGATAATGGTAATTACGGTGAACATATGTAATATGCATAGAATATTTCTCTCTACATATACATATATGTACATCTATACTGTATATACTGTAGCATAGCTTTTCCTTCATATTATATATAATATATATATTATATACATATGTGAGTCTACCATGGCTTTTACATTTCAGGTATGCTTCATTAATCCAATGTTGTACCAGTGATACCTAAATATGATAGATACTATGATAAATTTTATGCAGCAGAAGTCCAGAAATAACAAGAGAAGATGGCAATCTAGGGATCTTTGTGTTTCTTGCAGCAACAGCAAAGACCCCTCAGAAACCATGTAGATAAAGGTTAGTTTTAGGGAGCAGGGCTATGAATTAGACCATCACCTAAGTACCCTGCTTACCTATGAAGGCTGACTGAGCTCTACCCCTGGTTGTGGATGGTACCTCATCAGCTATTCCTTGGTAACTAAGCCCAGAACTAGTGTGTTCACCAACACTAAACTTGACTCTGGAATATGAGAAAAACAGATACAAATACACAAGAAATTCTCCAAGGAGATTCTTTAAAACATTGCTAGTACCATTCTATGAGGCATTTGAGTGCTAGGAGGTACTGGTACCACTAAGACCATTGAGTTTTCTATAAAAATTCCTCACATGGATGGTATCTTCATTGCATCCTTTATCTAGATTATTATATAAGGATTATTTGACAGTGACAAAATAAACTGACAATGACAAAATTTAACCATACTCTCAGTGCACAAATTCACATAGACTATGTGAATTTTGTTGGACAAGGCTAGCAACATTATAGAGATTTATATTGTTCAGACCACTCTCAAAATATCATTACCCTAGACATGTGGTTCATGGACAGGGTGTCCCCAGGACCTGTGTCCTTCTTCCCAAACATCACAATCACTTTTGTTGTACTGTTGATCAAACTATTCTCTCAAAAACTGAAAATAAATCCCCAAAATATAAACATTTTTGGTAAACATTTATGTAGCCATTTGAAAATATAATCCGTGGATGCTCTCTCACATTGAACTTCTTGTTCTTTGGAGACTTGCCTGTTAGGTTAGTGTTGCATCTGTGATTTCTTAAGAGAAGTGTCCTATGAAGAAGTTACACATGTCACCCAAGGCTTCCATTTAGGAGAATAAGGCAGCACACATTGTGATCTGCCTATCTGGACTTCATTTTTACAGCACACAGGATCAGGTAAGCAAGTACAGGCAAATACTACTAACATCAAATCCATAGTCTTTCTTGGACTTAGTACAGTTGATGCATGAATGACAGGTTAAAACAAGCATTTTGGTCAAGTTTTGTAATGAAATGTAGACTACTTGAATGGAAAAAAGAAACAAAAGTCTGGGGAAATGGGGTCATCTGCTGTTAGAGAAATGAGCATATTGGAAGAGTAGCAGGTCTCTGTGCAGTAAGCAAAGGAGTCACAGTTACCCTCTTTTTTGACTTAGGTCAGTTATGTACAGTCCTCAGTTGTTTCCTTTAAATCCATATTTAACCATACTCTCAGTGCAAAATAATAAGTGTGAAGTCTATACCTGTCATTTCTGGCATACAAATCAAATACATATTTTTGCCAATGACCAGAATGACTATTTTTGATTATATCAGTTTTAGTTAATATTTAAAATGTATAGATGTACATGTAAGCACACACAAATGTAACTACATGTTCACATGTGTCTATATTGACTTTACATAGGCCTTAAACATATATGCCAAAATGTATGCTAATATATTCTATAGAACATAATATATATTGTGTACACATACATCTGAGTAAAGTACTATACTGAATATTATTTATATATTGGTAGAGATCAAGTAAGAAGAATCTACAAATAGATCAGATAATATATATGAATTTAAAGAAGTTGATGTTCTAGTAAGAGAAACCAGTGTGGATTCCACCTTCACTGGCAGTCTGGTGGTCAGGGCCCAGTGCTCCCACCATGAATTCCAATGAGACATGAGAATGCAAGCTAAAGATAGGAGAGCCCATAAAAGGAGGAAAGGCTTGTGTATGAACTGAGTACAAAACAACCAGTCTCAGTATTTCAGATGAAAATACCAGTATTACAGATGAGGGGAGAGGTAGGGAGTATACTTCTAAATTCAATATAGATTTTACAAAAGCCAGTGTTGGTGCGCTCCATGGAAAACTAAATCCATACGGATATGGTCTTGACCACAGGGCTCCAGAGCCATGGAGATATCTAAATGCAGTAATATACCCTGAGTCACAGCCCAGGTCAGCTGGAAAGCACTGTACTAGAAACTGCAGGGAAGGAGGAACAGCATCTCTGCTGGAAGCACTTGTTTCCATGGTGCTTACTGCTCCAGAGCAACATCCCATTCTCCTTCAAGTCCAGGATACAAGGAGAGTGTCAGTGGCTCTGTATCACTTGCTCAACTGCTGAGGAGTGCAGTAGTGTCCAGGTTGTCACAGCTACACTACATCATCATGTGCCACAGGGTCACGAAGTGCTGTTCTTCACAGTCAGCAGGGTTTCAAGTGCCTGAGCAAGGTGAGGGACTTTTGAGGTTCAGGAATATTTCTGTGCAGAATCTAATACTGATTAATTAGCACAAGCTAAGATATAAAGGAACTTCTAGTCCATTCCTTAAGGACAACTCTCTAGGTGGCTAGAGAGAGACCCCTATGCAACTGAAGCAACTATGTTTCTGTAGAAAAAAAAACAAGAACCTCCATTCTGGAAGGCATGGTTGCCAGCTCAGCAACACTTCCTCCCAGATGTATCCTTCAGCAAGTCATTGCAACTTTCAGAAGCTGTTTTTCATCTTTGAATTGTAATCTGATAGTTACTTCCCCTACCCCTACAAAAAGTTTTTACAAATTCTAAGGTTTTATCATTGTCATTAAATAAGTAGAGAGGTTAAAAAAGGGAAATCCTCATTGTATGAATTCATCATCTTGGCTGCTTTAACAAAATACCATAGACTGGGTGGCTTAAATAACAGATGCTTATTTCTTAGAGTTGTAGAGTCTAGGAAATTCAAGATCAAGATACTGGCAGATTTGGGTTCTGATGAGATTTCTCTTCCTGGTTTGCAGATGGGCCCTTCTCATTATGTACTCACATGATGGAGACATCTGTGGTCTCCATTTTTTTAAGGGAACTAATCTCACCATGAGGGCCTCAGTCTAATGATCTTCCTACACTTAATTACCTCCCAAGAACCCCCACCTCAAATACCATTGTGGGTTAGGGCTTCAATAGTTTAGAAGGATGTAAACATTCAGCCCATGACATTGTCACATTGAGATAGCCATTGCTTTATCAAAAGGCAAATGATTTCAGATTATGGAATGACTTGGGTGAGTTTTTCCCATTTGAAGGCAAGAACCCCAGGTAGTGTCTGACCACAGGGGTCTGATTGATAGAAGGGCCATAGGAATAAATGTAATATTTTAATGATGTTAAGAAAATTGAGCTTGGAAAATCGTGATTTCATCTTACAAACTGGAAATTGAGTTGGTGCTTACCTTCTTAACAGATCATATTTGTTATTTTTAAGCAGCTATTAAAATAATAAAATAAACTTGAGGTAACAATAAAATTGAGGGAAAGTCAGTTGACTGCAGGGATAATCAAGTGTAGAGCAGCAGCTCAGCAAAAGTAGTTTCCAAAGCCCTTCATGACTCATGAATTAAATTGTGAGCAAACATTGGAATGGCAAGATGGGAAGCAGAGAGGATACCATTGTTTGAGTTTCATGCATGATGTTAAGGCATGTGAATCTGGTGCCATTAGAAATTGCTTTGTTGATAATTTTTTCAAATAAAATAAGTGGATAATTGCAAAATACACTAACTCTTAGGATGTTGTAGTAGCTGAAACATGGATATGTGTAGCTTCCCTGCTTTTTCTAAATAGACAGGAGAAACATAAGCTACAGAGTATTCATTTCTGAGGATGCATTTCTGGAACAAGAAAGGCTGAAAAATATTGGCATTTTCTCAGAACCCTCTTTCTTATTAACGGGTATCTTTTGTTGGTGTGTTTTGCTCTTACAGATAGATATCATATACAAATTTATGAATAATTACTTTTATTTATTTTGCTTTTGTATAAGCCATGTGAGACCTTTCTATGCTGTAAAAGTTGTATTTGATGGATCAGTGTGAGTATGAAATAAAGCAAATCACTTTTCTTTTGTATTATCTATGGATGCCACTATGAAAGCTGATGTTAAACCACTAAAGAGTTTTCTATGAATAATTGTAAGTAAGTAAATGCTTTGATATATATAAACCTAAGTAAAGAGATTGTATTGCTACAGAGACATTGGGGAAGGAGATTTAAGACAGTTCTTTAGGTTTAAAAAAGGCTTGCTGTAAAATGGTGCATTATTCCATTTATTAAAGATCATATTAATGACAAAAAAAAAGAAATCACTTCTGTTGGTGGTAATATCCAAGATCCTTAATTGCCTGTTCTTGACAAAGAGAAGACACTTGAATTACTTCAGTGTCTCACTAGTTCAGTGAGTGTTAATTCAAACTTTCTATTTCAAACTGTTGCTGCATAAGTCAGAATTTCTGGAAGTGACTATACTTTCTGGAATGTGATTCCCCTGAGAATGCTGTTAATTCAAAAACCATGTGATTAGGAAAGAAATGACACCCCAATCTAAGTCTTAAATTCTAGTAAATAGTTGCCCCTCTCTTCACCCACGCCAATGCCCTTATTTAGATTAACATCATTGCTGAGGCTAGTGAGATACTTTGACAGTAATGGTATCATGAGAGTAGAAAAATACCCATCAATACTGATTAATTGATTAGACAAATGTCAGCAAGGCCATGCCTGATACTTTTCATCTGAATTCCAGTGTATGCACAATTCCTCCTCCCCAAGTTCATCTTCAATTCCCCTGTCTTTTTACTTTCTCTAATGGTTATCTTTCTACACTACGCCCATGGGTAGTGAGGTCACAGTAGCTGTAGCCTGAAGCTGCAATGAAGTGCCACTGAGAAAGTTTCCTGAGATTTGCTGATCACTATTATTCAATAGCATAGTTTACATAGTTGAAATTAAAAGGTTGAACCTGTCCATCTTTTAGTCCCACTTTCAGAGAGCTGATTATATTTTCCTTACACTATCTATGGCATTTTGGGACTTGGAGTATCAATTTTGCCCTGGAAAGTTTAATATTGTGTTTTCTTCTGGCTGTAAAATCTTATACCTGTATTCCCTAGGAGTGCAAATGACCCAATAATGAAGTTCCTTGGGAATGCACCTATACCTATTGCAGCCCTATGACTCATCCTCTGCTGTTCTCCATGTAGTGCTCTCCCCTCAGTCCAAGAAAGGCACCTTCTCCAACTGGAGCAAGGGGGTTCCATGTTGCTTCCTTTCTGCCTAAAAGAGTGATCCAGGAAGAAATGCACTCTTTCAATTATGTTTTGCACACTTTGCGAATAGGCATAGTACCAAGAGAATGTAAGCCTAAACAACAGTTTGGGGAAAGATGATTTTGGTAAACAATACCAAGAGTTTTCACTTAGATTTGCCTCAGTAATTTGAGCTGATGATGGTGTTTGTGATTGCAGACTTAAAGCTTTTCATTTCCTTTCATCCAGAACAAATGGTGTACCAAACGAGCAGATTGCATGCTTTACAGAACCTGAGCTTTTCCGGGTAAAGGAAAAAAGTAAGAAAAAAATACATTGGGTGCATTTTTGCTTCATTTATGAACTGCTTTAACTTCTTCCTTTCTCCTTGTCCCTCCACCTACACACACACACACACACACACACACTCCTTGTCCCTCCACCTACACACACACACACACACACACACACACACACACTCATACACATACATAGTCCTGTGCAGTCCCAGAATTCTTTTTCAGAATTCTGTCTCCCAAAACATAATGAAAAAGTTTCAAGAAATACCCCCTAGAGCCCAGCATTGTTATTGTTCTTGCTGAAAGAATTACTGCCTAAAACATTCAACCTGCTCCATCTTCTGTCCTCCCACACACATGCCAGTTTGCAGGCTGAGATGGAGTAATTGAGAAAACATATTCAAAATGTACCATTTATGTTCACAAAGGTTAAGGAGCCTCCACAGGATGTCTAGCTTCCCCCTACAAAGAAAATGTTATATAAGTTGTCTTGCTGAGAAGAGACTTGGTACTTTGTGACAGAAATATAATACCAATAATCCATGAGAGGCTTGTGTGCTAGAGAATCAAGTGATCCGTAGGTGCCAAACTGGTCTGTTTTTCACTGCTGTTGAGCTAAAATAAAACTCTCAAATGAAGCACAGTTTCTAGGGGTCACTAAGCTAGCTAGTCCCACTTTGCAAAATGTTTTTTTTTTTCCTCTCCCTTCTCCCCATTCACTTGTTGTGCTTACTAAGTCTCAAGTATAGCTGGTGTTTTGGAACTGGTAGTAAAAAGATGTACATATAAAGATACAGAAAAATAGATATTATATAAATTTATATGTCTATAAGTATCTACATAGAGAGCAAAAGAGAATACAAAAATGTAGAGAAGAGGAAAATAAATACAGTTTATTACACACACAGAAAGAGAACTGGACAAATGTGCACATGTCCTCTATCCTGGGGCTGTCTCTGTGAAGAAACCCTTCTGAGTAGAGTAGACAAGGTATAAATGAGAGGAGGCACTGAACTTCATTTACATAAATAGTGGTCTGGGAATGAAATAATTTGAGGAGGAGGTAATCTAGTTTAACCACCAGCTTTTACAGATGAAATGACAGGAGAAGCTAGGAAAGATCCCTCAGCTTGACTGGCCTCACTAATTACTGGCTGAGCAATTTGCATGGCAACAGGACAAGGCAAGCGGTCCCTTCCGACCACCAGCCTAGGAATTTGTATCCGTGCCTCCTGGGCCTCTTCTGCTTGGAGGTTAATGTCAAAATCCAGGTCACTTGATCCTGGAACTCACTGCCCACAATCAAAGGAAAAACCTCCTGCCTCTGCTGGACCTGCTACCTCAGGGAGCCAGAGGGGAGTGAGCCTCCACAGGATCCTTGCAAATGGAAATAACCCCCTGACTGGTCAGGACCTTGAAGGATGGAAGGGAAAGTCACTTGCAGGTGATGAACAAGTGCTTCCTATTTGCCATGTTTTCTCCTGATGGCTTAATAATCATCCACTCATTTCTTCTCATAGTAACAATAAGTCTCAAATCTAATTATTAACCTTACTCACAAATGATACTGAGGTACAGAGAGGATAAATGACTGACTACAGAAGTTAATTAATTCAGTGTCCAATAAGTCGCTTAGTAGATGAAGTAGTTATAGTTTTACTCAGGCAAGAGAACCAGTCCATAATCATAGCCCTAATCCAATGTCTGGCAAGTAACACCTCATCAGAGAATATCAATTCATTAGCATTAGCAATAGTAACTTCTAGAGTCATAGTGACCTGGAATGCAAAATGGGGACAGACGGAGGTACAGGTTGAGTTTCATTTTGTCCTTTTGTTTCCTGCTTGATTTAACTAGATTACTGGAGGAAGAGTGGGAGTGAGAGGAGGTGGGGAAGGAAGGAAAGGATGGAAGGAAAATTTGATTGGTGATTCACATGAAGGGAGAAGGTGTGAGACAATCTGGATGTCATGGCTGCTTTCCTTTCACACTAACATTGCCACACACCCACATCAATTAGTGTTCCCATTTCATGTTTGGTGTTTGGTGGGCATTAGCAAGTCCTATGCTATGGTACAGGAGATAACACTTAATGTGCCACAGCTCTACCACTCCTTAATAAATGATCCTTTTTCTTTTTTCATGATGCTATCTGAGCATATACTCTAAAGACATGTACTATATGAAAATCATATCTAAAGATGGCAAACTCAATAGAAAATCAGAAAAGAAGGGGAAGGTAAAGCAAGAAGTGGGTAAGAGAGAGTCCACCACCTACCAAAAGGCCTGGATCAAGACATTTTTCATCAATTTTAACCAAAATAGCACCAGGCCCAGGATATACTGAATAGAAACACAAAGTAGAAGCAAGGAAAGAAAAGGATTGTGGGAAGGTGCAAGGGTGGGAAAAGCAAAGAAAGTGGTCAAATTGTTGATACCCTGCAAGAGCAAAAGGCATGCCCTGGTCTTTTCATTCGTATTATAAAGATAGTTAGAAATGGTTTATGAAATCTGTCAACACTAAAGACTGTCTGACATTCTATTCATTTAGAAATGAAATACTAATACCTTTTAACAATTCCTTTACCAAAAGTCAGGACTTCAGTTCTTTCCATAGACTTTATATATGAAATTGGTGTAAAACTTTCCCACTATTCCATTCCAGGTTTAGCATAACTTGTCTTCATTCATTCACTTCATAATCAAAATAAGGTATAAACATTTTCTGCTCTTAATCCAAGTTCCTTCCCATTGCAACATGCATCTTCCTTCTAATCCAAATCCTCCTCGTGGCTATGACTGTGCTTCAGGTATAATAATTCCATACCAATAGTCCCAATCTGCAGTAGATGATGCCTCTCCAGGGCATGCAAATTTGCCATGCCATTAGGTCCTTCTATCATCAATCTCCAATTAATAGCCCAGCCAATGTCCCATCCTTGCATTGTACTTGAAAATGAATTCCAAGTATATGTTCATTGGACCTCTACTTAGGATACCAGGATAGGAGTCCTTTCTCCTACTGCCTGCACCTTTATCTGAGGGTACAGTCCTATATCCATCCTCTAAACCACCACCTCATAGTCCAGTATAATTTCAACCACTTACACCTCTACCTGATAACTCCACATTGAACTCAGTCCTCTGTACTGATAGTATATCCCCTCTTAGTCCTTTCACTCTCTCTTATATCCATCCCTGCCTTCTCATCCTTTGCATCACTTCATGATGATCCAAACCTACACCCAAACAAGGCAGCTCTAGCTGGTAGTACAAATCTTTCCTCTACCCTTGTACCTCTGCCTTCTGTTTCAGTTTACCTTTCATTCCTTTACCAAGATATGGTCCTAATGGAATTCTCTCTGATGTTCCAGACCTATGTTATACCTTCCCACCAACCAACATGCCTTTGTTAATAATGTTTACTTTGCCCAAATGCCTTTCATTCTCCCCATTCTTGAAATTTTATCACCTGAGTGAGATCCCTCTGGATAGCAATTTTGCCATTCATCTTCTCAGTCTTTATATTTCTCACTTGGAGCACTTAGCACACTCTGTTTTTAGAGTTAAATCCACATATATGTGTGTGTATGTATACATATATTTTTTATTCTACACATAAGATTGAAAGAGCAATGAACTTGAGTGCAATGTCTCAGATCCTTTTTAAAAAAGCCTCTCATCTGTGTCAGGCATTGTCCTAGAAGCCAGAGGTATAAGGTGACTAAGATATGACTCTATAAGATCTTATTTTATTTGCCCCTACAATGTGTGGCAAAATGCCTACAGCTGATCTTCAGTACATTTTGCTGGATAGAATAAGAAGTAGAAAACAAATTAGCTGACTGAATGATCACTGTAGCTGAATAGGGACACAGTAAAAAAAAAAAGAAAGAAAAAGAAAACAGTGCATAAACAACATCCCTAATTGACTCAAAGAAAGCATGCATATTTTCTTCAATAAGATGTCAGAGACTGGCAATCTATGTAGGTGTAACAACACATTACTCTGTCAATTCAGAGACTCTGATACATTCATTTCAGGGAAATATGTATCTTATTTGGATGCTTTTCTTTTTCTCTTTCTTTTTTTTTTCCAGACTATTGTTGTCTAACCTGACTCAATTCATCTAAATGGAAGATTCATTAATGTATGATTACATGTTTCTCAAGGGGATTTTATCAATCCCCCATTTTGGAAAGAAATTAGGGGGAATGAATTTTATTAGAAAATATTAGCTTCTAAAAAGTGTATCATTATAATCACCCAAAGAACAAATGGGAGCCTGAATCCTTGGAAATTTTATTTGAATGCTTCTACAGCAGGTGCATCCACAGACACACACATCTACATCCATGAATGAGCTTCTCTACCTCCTCCTTTGAATCCTGAGTCTTTCTGAGTCCACAACACCTTATAACCCCAGAAGCATACTTACATTCCAAATAAGCATACTTACATTTCACACACACACACACACACACACACACACACACACATTCATGAAAGGAGGCATTAGGCTGCTGATAGTTGAGTAGTAAACCTTTATCAGCTTCTAAAAATCTTCATCAAAGTGATTTTTTGTCAGATCACTCTAAACAACAAATGTTAGTCTCAGTATATATGGAAAGGTAGTTAGTCCTCAGACCCAGGAAGTAAAGTTAACATATGGGAATATCACTGTAATTTCCATGGGTCTGAGGAATTTGGGTTGGTGGAGAAGTCATAAAATTCACAAGAGATTGTCAGTAAATGGGTGTGTGAAACACAGAAAGATCCAAATCAACAATTCAGGGAGAATTAAGGGTATATGAGAATAGCTCTTACAGTTGAAACCTAAGGAAAAGAAAAAAAGGATTCCTAACAGAGACTAGAATGCAAGGTCCAGGAAAAGAGGCAGATAAAAAAGAATCAGCCAGTGTTTACCCAGCATGATGAGCTAATAGATCTTGGTACAGAAGTCTGTAGATCATACCCTATACTTATGTGTGTCAGGATGTTCCCCCAAACCTCAAAACTCTTCACTGAGTTTTCAGGATGTCTTAAAGTCACAGATGTAATAAAATCATAGATGTTATAGTTTGTTCTAATTAAGATTTTAAAACTGGAAAATTCTCACATTGTGTTTGTTATAAACTTTAATCTTGTTGTTAATGATAAAGTTACTCACTTACCAAGTTACTCACTGTGTTGAATTCCCCACATTCTTTAGTTCATTTCATCCCTGTGTTAACATTTAATGTTTCTCTAGTCCCTATATTTCCTGTAAACTAGTTTAAATAGATTCAGGTTTAGTTCTTGGCCATAGTATTTCATAAGTAGTCAGATAATGTATAGTTGTCCCTTTTAGTGATGTTACAATTAATCAATAAGCTTTGATACTACCAACTATACATTTATTCCAAAGTTCCTCACCAAAATATTTGAATATTTTAAGAACTATTGAAATTGTTGCCTAGATTCACTGTTTATGTTGTTGAAATGGTTGTCCCATAATTCTCTTTTGTTTTGGTTTATTTTCATTTTTTTCCCTGGAATTCTTCTATTTACAAAAATTCCTTTATCAAACATTTTGTAAATGAAAGAGAGAATACGTGATTTATTTTTTTCATTACTTACTAACTTTCTGAAAAATTAACTGGTATAAGTGAGACTTTGTACCATTATGATGACATGAGTTTTAACATGCCAAATGTAGTTTAACCTATTATAGTCACTATTTCTTATGATACTCAAATTGTGCCATTTTTAGAAATATAAACATCCTCAAGTTAGATGCTTTGTCTTTTTGAAATGACTCCATTAGCCTCTGACAGCATCCTCATTTCCTGATACACATTTTCCATCCAGATCTGTAATCAACCATCTCTTCAGGGCCTTCATTCCTCTTTGTGGAAAGTAGTATTTAGAAACCAGAGTCTAGATGCTAGGGGTGCTCATTACCACTGGACATTTACTACTTCTAGGAAACACATGAAAGTAACTACAATAAAAGAAAACTTTTAAAAGATTCTTAGTGCAGAAAAAACACTTGCAAAGCATAATATGAGTAAATTCAGTCTCTACTTTGAATATAAATAAATGTAATAGCAATGTTAATCCCTACCTATAACATCCCCAGAACCTAACAACTGTACAGTAAACAAAGAGCACTCAAATAACTTTAGGTTTACTTTGTGTATTTCAGCTTGCTTCTGTGAGGGTTTGAATTGGGAAAAAAAAAAAAAAAAACTCATGCCCCTCTGTTTTTAAGATAGAGGATTACAACTGACTTAGATTTGGCAGACGTTGAGTCTAAAAGAAAATGTAATGTCTTTTGGAATTCAAATGGGCTTTTCTCCTGTTAAAAAATCTCTTGTTTCTGTACCTCCCAAAATTTTAAACACAAGTAAGGAAACAAGCATAGTGTCACTTTGGACATAAAATAACTCTCATAAGAATAACATTTGAATTAGCACCAAATGACACAGGAAGATGAAAGGATGAATTCCCACAGTGAAACTACACATTCATGTTAAATAAAACTGAAGAAATAATATGTGACCATATGACAGCAAGCATCTTAGGTGTTGTTGTGATCTAAGTCCCATTTTTAAGTGCATAAAAAGGAGAACCAAGGGCCACTTCCCAGAAAAATCTTCACTATGTAAAGCTAAGGATGCTAGAGTAAATGAGAAAATTGGACATCATTTATAGCCAGTCTCATGAATTTTTTCAGCACAGCTGTTTCATAAGTATCTGAACTAAAGAGAGCAATAGGGTATGAGTATGTAAGGGGAAATTCATAGCAAGCAGGTTAAGATGCTCCCATGAATGACACAAGTTGCCTGTGACTCATGTTTTCAGCTCTAAAGACTATTTCCTTCTGAAGTTCAGCATATGATAATCAATAACGTGGTGTAATTTTAGTGTGAATATAGAGAAGTTTTCAAGATAATGGACAAAAATACTGGTAACGCCTACATAATTATGCACACCACTCTGCTAAGCAACCAACTGAAAATAGAGAAGAGCTGCAATACACTGGACAATCTAACCACAGAAACGGGAATATGCAAATCATGGAGTTTGATCATTGTTTGTACACCCCAAGCTTGCTTCACACTCATTCTTTTCCAGTACACAGGACTCTCTGGGTGTTCCCTGGGTGTGTTCTAAGAGTTCATACTTGAGAGGCTTTGCATTTGTTCTCGATTCTTGGAATGACTTTCTTGCTCTTGTTTGTCTACCTGGCAAGCTATTTCCCATTCTCTGGGTGACTCTTACTTCATTATTCTGCAACGATGCTTCCCCTGTCTTCCTATAAACTTCCCTTCTTTCATCAGCTATCCTGCTTCACTACATGATTCCCTCAACAGAGAATTTTTTTTTTTTAATGTCAAGAGTTCAGGCTTAGGGGTCAGATGGATTTCTCTCCATTTGGGTTTCCACTTCTTGACATCATTGAGTTTTTCTTGAATGGAGATGACCAAGCATAACTATCTTATAGTGGGAAAAGATGAAGTGATATATACCAGCAAAATCCTAGATCTCCAATTAGTATTTCTTACTCATGCCACATAGGACTGAAATTATTCCTTCAGCTTTAGATCAAAATCATACTTTCCCAGCTTTGATTACAGAGTGCTCAGTAGTGAGCTAAGAAGGGTCCTACAATGAATATTTAGTAAATAAAAGAATGAATAAGCAGGAGGCTTTTACAATATTGTACCATGTATATAAGGACTCTCTCTTTGTCAAAATGCAATGATACCCCATAAAAACATAATACTTGAAATATCTGTGGGTTGAGAAAATAAGTTGCTATAGATTTAATGAGCTATATGCACAGATGGAGGGACATTTTTGTGGATAAAATTTTGGAAGACATCTGCTGCTCATCAAAGGATTTAAGATATATTTATACCCTTATATTTGACAGATAAGGGGAAATTGTCATTTCATGAGAGAACCGAGACAGTGTATACATGGAGTACTTGGAAGGAAACACAAAGCTGTATCTAGGAATGGACAGAGTGGTGAGCCAACATCTACAAGTACAGTTAGAACGCAGCTTCATAATTGCTCTGGGGATTTTAGAAAAGGCCTCTGAGAACTGAATCACTTCTGAAATATCTAGAGCCTCTGTATTGCTCCTTGGCATCATCAAGTTGTCTCCTCTTTTAACATGCCTGGGTTCTGAAGGCGTGGTTTATTATACTTTGGAACAGTGTTCTAAAATGGGAAGAAGTGGAGAATGCAGCATGAGACAGATTCTGATGCTCTGTTTTCATTGACTCATGGAATTTATGGCTCCATGAAGTCAATCTTTTAGCCACATAAAATTTCACCTCCGCCCCTTTTTGTATCAGCAGCATTGTGATGACACATGTAGAAGCTGTTAATAGTCTGGAGATGCAGTATTGTGGCTCACAGTTTGAATATTTTTTTTTCTTTTTCAGTTTAAATACTTTAATTCTGTTCTTTCTTGCAGTCATGCTTTCCTACCAAGTTAACTTCACTCAAACCTGGGGAGACATGCAGAGGCATGGTTGAAGGCAATGAAGGTTTTAGGAGGCAGTAGGAATCACCTGAGGAAGAAACTTGAACCACTGGTTTGAAATAAGGCAGATATCTGAAGTTAAGCTCCTGAGGAAAGCACCCCAACATTGCCTGGCTCAATAAAGAAACTGGGAAAATAGACTAGAGCACAGTGTCATTGTTCAAGGTCACTCCTCTAATGTAAGTGTGGCCCATGCAGGGAAGTTTTGTGATTGAGGCAGGTGGAGACCCTTATGAGCTTCCCTGCTTCCTTTCTGTTCCTCCCTCTACTGTACCCAGGTGTCCAGAAACCTGTGGAATCATCCAAACTCCTTCAGAAGGCTTGTGTTGATGTTCTGTCCTTACACCTGATTTCCTTCCAATCTAATTTGTGACTCTTCCCTCAGGACCTTTGTATCTCTGTCAGATACACATATCAAAAGACAACATTTGCTATGTACTAAGCATTTTACATATATCATCTTTATGTGGTCCATATAAGAAATTTCTGAAGCAAATAGTTTTATCATCCCCATTTTTCCAGTGGAAAAGCCAACCAACATGGATGTAAGATGTCAGAATTTGAACCCACACAGTCTAACTCCACCAGGTCCATTAGAACACTTCTTCCACAAATAGCAGGTGATGAATTGGTACACTATGACTCCCCTTGGATCCTGATAGAGATTTGAAGGCTGCTAGGCATATCTTAGTGAAAGGATGTTCATTGAGATAGCCATTAATCTCAAAATACCAAACTAGGCTGGTATGTAAATAGATAACATATATTGATGTGTGAAATATATGCTGGTGTTACTACAGACTTATATATAAGCTGCTCATTTAAACATCACAACAGCCCTTTGAGGTGGACAGCTATAGCTTTAGATGAGTAAATGTAATTCAGAGAGCATGTTCCCTAGGACAGTTCCGGGACTCACACTCTGAGATTGGCAATCTCAGCCTCCAGAGCTCACCCTTTTAGCCACCATGTTCTGCATCAAGATAAGTGTGCATATGGTTTAATAGTGGAAACATGTGCTGGACCCCAATATAATAGGTTAAATAACAGGTGATATGGATTGTCATCGCCTAAGAGAATGGAGAATACATCAAAGGGTGAGGCAAGTTAGGCAAGATTTACGCATGAGCAAACACAATGAGTAGAAGCAAATGGACTGTTAGCAGGTCAGTGATTTCATATTGTGGGGAATGGACAGTGTGACTCAAAGGCAATTTTAAAGCCTCTGTTTATCAGGGTGGGTAAAGGGAATTTTTAGCTTTTTAAAATAAGAATAAAGAAATGACTAATAAAAGCCATAACCTAAGGATGAGAGGGGGCAGTGGGGTTGAGACACATTTCTTCATCTGTAACATGTCCCTGGAGACAGTGTTGGCCCGTGAGGATGAAGTGCCAAGCTCAGTGCCCTGACTGCAAGTTTACAATGAGTAGTCACTACTCATCAACTTTGGTATCAGGGTGAATTGTGTAGGTAAGAAACTAACAATAAGGTGATCTACTGACAGGTGGAGGATGAAGGAGCAGAAAGAACACTAGGCTCTCACTAATGCACTAAATATTAGGAGAGGGTAAAACTATGAGCCTGGTGACTCTCAGGTTTCCAGACTAGCTGGCATTCTTGAAAGGGACAGAGAAACTGGAAAAGAGAGAGAGAAAAGAGTCTAGAATTTGGATGCAGATTAGTTGTACCTGCAGTGACAATAGCAACTGCTAGGAAGAGTTGGAGGAGGATGGGAAGGGGGGAGTAGGGAGGGAAGGAGGGAAGGGAAGGGAGGGAGAGAGGGAAGGAGGGAAGGAAAGGGAAAGAGAGAGAGAGAGAGGATGCAAGTGCTCTTTATAAAAGTCCTGACTGGGGAAGGAGGGAAGGAGGGAAGGAAAGGGAAAGAGAGAGAGAGAGAGAGAGAGAGAGAGAGAGGATGCAAGTGCTCTTTATAAAAGTCCTGACTGGTGACCCTGAGTCAGTCATTTATGTAGAGTTCATTTAAGCTGTTACTCCACTCCCTGAATACTCTTTCCCTAGAGAAGTCCTAGGATTTCCTCCTTATCTAGGCTCAGCTCAAATGCCCTGCTCTGAGCAACCTTCCCTACCCACCCACAGGCAAGGTGACTACCCTGACTTCTTTCTCTATCCCATCCCCACCTTGCTCACTTCAAAACACACAGAGGGCCAGGGTGCCTTCCCCACATAGCAGGGCTGCCTCCTCTCACCCCTGATTTAGAGCCTGAGAATTATCTGATACAAACCAGTTCTCAGCATACCTGGGCCAGTGATAGTAAATTTATCTCAACAAATGTCAATGTTTTGACTAAGTGAATAAATGAAGTTAATGATGATGAATGTGGGCAGAAGGTGAGAAGAGGAAGAACAGAAGGTTTTTAACCTAGTCCCTTGGAAATGTCCATTTTGTTGAAATAATGAGATAAAAAGTTAAAAACAGCATCAGAGAGTGAGGAAAGAAGCAGAAAAACCTCCTGAAGACCAAGAGAGAGGCATGTGCAAACACAAAATGCAGAATGGCCAAATGCCACAGAGAAGGAATGATCCTGACATGTGAGAGCAAGCACTTGCAGAGGCACGGACTGGACCCACAGTACACGCCAGGCTAGGAGAGGGGTGGCAGGGAAAAGGGTGCTGCCACCCCCACCCACACCCCCCAGTCTCAAGGCATTGCTGCATGAGAAACCAGATTAGAAAGTAGGATCATCATGCAAGGGATGATGTAGAGAGCTAAGAAATAAGCCCCTATGAGAAGGTCAGTCTGCTGCAACCTGATATGGCCCTTGCATCAGCCAAATCGTGGGCCCAGAACAGAGCAGGTAAGGGGCACTCAAAAGAAGAGTAAGCCCCTCTGGATAGGAGACCATATGATAGCAAACTAGACTAGACTATTGGGCAATCAATATTTGTGGCAAGCATTGATTGGAGATGACCATCCTAGAATGTCTGGAATGTCTAATGTCTAATGTCTAAGAACTCAAGAGAAAGCAACAATAAACAAGACTTGAACAGAAAACTGTCTTGTCTTCCATTTCTCATGTCTCTTGTCCCATCCCCATTCCCACTCCTTCCTCCAGGTCTCCGTTGACGATCCCGTGGGTCTGAACAGGAAGAGGAATATAGTTGAAAGTAGTTCCTTGATAAGAGAGAATAGGACATTAACAGGGACAGATGGAAAATGCTTAAGAAAAAGGGACAAAGATAAAAAGAAGGGGACATCTGCTCTCATGGGGAGGCAGACAGACTGAGCAGACCCATGAATTGACTACTGCAGGGTGATTTCTTTATGACTTATGGAAATTGGTCTCATTGCCAGGCAATCATATCCTCAAACCTATGAAGACAAATATAAAAGTACATAAAAACAAATACATGTTAATGTTCTTGCAATAGGAAAAGAAATCTTTTCATTTGCTTAAAATAAACTCAAGGCAAAATAGAGTATTTGAAGCAAAATGAGGAAATACTTGGAGATTGTTTGAAAACAGTCAATTTTTCAAAAAGGAACGAGAAGAGTCTGGTCTCTCCTGACTGATCTGCGGCTAGCCGCCTAATGTCTGCGTAAGGTTTTTGTCTGGGTAAAATATTTCAGAGAACTCGGAAGTATGTTATAAATGAACAGGAGCTGGTGTAGTAACGCTTGCAAGTGATTTCATTGTCCCAGAGGTAACTGGACAGCTTTGTGTACACGTATGAAGAGGTGATTAATGAGTGTCCAGCAGTCTCACACAAAGGTCTTGGAAAGCACCAGTTTGCAGGGGGTCGTGAACCAGGGGAGGCTTAATGACATCAGTGGGATGTGCTCCCTAGGGGCAGAATTCAGACACTGCCAGCTGCAGGGGCTACCCCAGGATAAATCAGAGTTACAGGATGGAGTACATCAGGATGAGTTCGACCCCAGCCCCTGCCAGAGGGAAAGTTAGTGCCACTGAACACTCAGACAGATCAAAACAAGAACAAGTTTTTCAAAGAAGATATAACATCTTTTAAAATCATACCACAAAGGAAAAAGAAATACCCCAAACCCCAGGCCCCAAGGGATTTGAGCTCTCAGGCTCCACAGAGATGGTACAGAGTCCTGACCCGCCTGGCAGACAGCAGGCCAAGTGCATCTGCCTGGTTTCCATACCTGGTGCTTCCCCCACTCTCATATGTCTCATTCCCTGCTCCTTGTACCAGGTTCTGTCTTGTAAGATGACACTATATGCGTGTGCTTCATCTGTACACAACCAGGCATGCACACATGCATGCATACACACAGACATGAATGCAAACTTGCATTCTGACAGCAGATAATTATTTTTCCAAATTATTTTATCATCCCATACCTGGCACAGTGCTATGTTCAGGATATCGTTGTGGATTTTATTTCCACATTCATTTCAAACGAGCACAAATTTGCATTAAATGGATTATATACATACAGAAAGGAGCACTGTGATTTGGTCCAGAAAATTATAGAATTAGATTGTTGAGTTCTTAGAATTTCTTATGTTTCAACATGGCTTCAATACACCATTTATTCATTCATTTAGACCATTTAATGTCAATATTCTCAGGCACAATGCACATTACACACACACAAACACACATGCATGCATGCTCTCTAGTTACTCAGTTTTGTCAAAGGAAATCTAATCATAAATACATGACTACAGGATAGGTTAGCATATTTAACAGGATTGCTAGATAAAGGAGTTGCCCAACATCTTGGTAATTAAACAGCATCACTGACAACCTGTAGGCCCTTCCTTATGCCTGTACTTCTACCATCATCTCCCTTCAGCTCAAGCGGAGATGGCAAGTCCATGGGCACTGCTGATGCTGCTGGTATCTGCAGACTAGGCCATGGCCTCTGGCCCTGTGGGATGCAGGAAGCTCCCTGGAACCTCCTGTATCAGGCACAGACAATCTCATAGTAAAGAAATGCTTCCATCTGGCTCCAGAACGGCCTTTCCAGTGAAAGATTTTTGGGGAAACATTGCTCACAAGCCTTTGTCCCAGTCCCTCATGGACTCTGAGAATGCTGAGGAATTTATTAACTTGGGTGTTTCATGTAGGCAATTATCTTTTGACCCATGTAAATGGAAATGCGGGCATGCGTTTGATCAGTGAATTCCTATTATCTAGAAAATTGGTTTTCTTGTAAGTTGGGGGTAGAGGGTGTTGGGGGACTTGCCTATTTATTTTGCTTTGAAGTTTCAAATTGCAGTCTGGCTTTAGAAATGGCAAGGATGCACTTTCTGTCCCTGTCTCTTTGCCACTCCCCTCACAGGCTGGCTTCCTGAATCATTTCACTGAAAGGGCTACTCAGAGTGATACAAACCCTGGTGTGGCTTTATTCTCAGAGAAAAGACAGTACTTTTCTACATCCTTATAATGTAGAGAACAAGGGAGATTCTCATGACAAGGACCTGTGGGATAGGTTCTGAAAACACAACTGAACATGTATAGCCCTGTCCAAAGAAGCTTAATGAAATGGAAAAGCATTTTCTGACTCTACTTCCACCTTAGGATATTGGCTCACTGTTGTGTGGTGACAAAGCAAATCATAAGGATATATATTCTCACATTCAACTTTTGTTTTATTGCTTTGAAAGCAACTTAAGAAACACATGCAATTGTCACACCTACACATCCCTGAAAATGAGGAAACATTTTTGTAAGGTAAAAGGTCACACTCAATGAAGACAAGAGTCTCAGTAATAATTATTAATATATAATTATATAATTATTAATATATA
>PVHY01019888.1:0-26584 GCA_004024945.1 Uropsilus gracilis | reverse complement strand
GCAAGCATTTGATTGGAGATGACCATCCTGGGAATGTATGGAATATTTATGCCTAAGGTATATGAACTCGAGACAAAGCAGCAATAAAGAGAGACTTGATCAGAAGCCTGTCTTGTCTCCATTTCTCGTGTCTCCTGTCCCATCCCCATTCCCACTCCTTCCTCCAGGTCTCCGTTGACGATCCCGCGGGTCGGGACATGCGCCACCACGCCCAGCTGTTTTTTTGGAACCAGGTCTCACTACGGGCCCCAGGCGGGACTCGAACCGCGATCCCTGGCCCCGGCCGCTTCATAGGCTGAAGCTTACAAGCACGAGCCACCGTGCCCGGCCCTTCAATGACACTTTTATTAAGGAGTTTTGGAAGGCTCGGTACATCACCGCACATCTCACCATCCATCCTCAGGTTAACACAGAAAAGACAAATAGAATCCTCAACTCAAATTAAACTATAAAAAAAACTCTCGGACTAGCCTGGATCTGTTCACTACCTGCCCGGGCTGCGGCCCTGACTGTAGACTAGGCCTCAGGACAGGCTGCCGGAGTCCAATGGAAATAATGCACGCTTTTAATGTTTTAATCATGGCAACCCACCGTCACATCACACTTACCATCGTAGCCCTTCTACGCCGCACAGTCCGGGGCTCTCGGGACATGAACGCTGCTGTGCATTCGCTGCTACCACAAAGTCCAGAGCTTTTTCACCCCAAACAAGGGAAACTGCATCCATTAAACACCGACTCCCAGCGCCCCCTCCTCCCTCAGCTTCTGTAGCTGCCATTCTCGTCTCGCTCTGAATTGGCTACTCACAGCACAGGTCTCTCCTACAAGCAGAATCAATACCCGGCTTTATCAACCGAGCGGAGGACTTCCCCAAAACATCTCTCAAAACTGCCCCAATCACTGTCTAAAACCCAGAGACGCCGGGCACGGTGGCTGGCGCGTGCCTGTAAGCTTCAGCCTATGAAGCGGCTGGGGCTAGGGATCGCGGTTTGAGTCCCGCTCCAGGCAACACAGTGAGACCTAGTCCCAAAAAATAGCTGGGCGTGGTGGCGCGCACCTGTAATCCCAGCTACCTGGGAGGCTGAGGCTGGGGATTGCTTGAGTCCTTGGTACCCTGGGCAATGTGAGCCTGCGGTTCCCTGGGCAAAAATAGCGAGACCTAGTCTCAAAAAAAAAAATAAATAAATAAATCAAAATAAATAAATAAAACCCAGAGGCTTCATCTGGAGGAGGCATCGGAAAAAGACCCCCCTTGCAATTAATCTAGAAGGATCTAATCAGTGGAAGGACCTCAGTGGAAGGATGTACAGGCACCACCACTACTCCAGCAATGAGACGTTAGGGGCTGTCCCTGCACCCTTACTTCTTGACGAAGGACAAGTCACCACTCAACCGGAAGGGTTGCCCCTGTCAGACCTCGACCTGGGAGTTCGTCGGTATCCTCCAGATGCAGACAGCGTCAGGAAGACCGCAGCCAAGGCCGTCAGAACATGCCGGCGACGGTGCCAAGCAGAGAGCCCAGACCCGTGGGGCCTAGACGCCGGGTCACGGGAGCCAGGCAACTCCACACTCGCGTCCGTGTGCGTACTTTCTCGATTCTCCAGCATGCGTTTATTCACCTTGTTTGACTCAGGAGCCCGGATGGCCGACTTGTCGCCCAGGAGCCAGGGTACCGGTGGGCACTGGTCTGCTGAAGTCAGGCAGGCCTGACGAGCGAGCTGTGAGCGCTGCGCAGTTTGTCACCGCTGTGCAATCGTCACTACCAAGAAGTGGTAGTGAAGTCAGCCTGCGGGAATGTTCGCACAGCGGGAGTCAGAAGGTGCTACCACGAGGGCCTCCCGCTCCCACTCTCCCAGAGCCCCCGCTGAGAAACGCTTCCCGGCCCATCCCTGTGGACGCTTCCTCACAGCCTCAGCGTCCTTGGTCACTTCGAGACCTACGTCCCACCCTCACGACAACTCGCTTATCTGCAAGTTGCTAAGACATACAGCTGACCCGACGCCAGTGGAGCCTTTAGGGAGAGTGAGTGTACCTCCCCCCCGGGGGGTCAATGAACACCGCCAGAGGAGGCCAGGTGAGAAATCTGCCGCTGCTTGCCGCAGTGTGCTTCCTAGAGAGCTTCTAGCTCTGCGTGCACTTCTCAAGGGTGTTAGTCTTTGTAAGAAAAAGTTCAGGCCGGGCATGGTGGCGCGTGCCTGCAAGCGGCAGCCTAGGAAGCCGCAGCTTAGGAATTTCCCAGGAATCGTGGTTTGAGTCCCACCGGGGGCACGTAGAGAGACCCAGTTCCAAAAAAATATAGCTGGATGTGGTGGCGCGCGCCTGTAATCCCAGCTACCTGGGAAGCTGAGGCTGGGGATGGCTTGAGTCTGTGGTACCCTGGGCAACATGAGCCTGCGGTTCCATGGGCAAAAACAGTGAGACCTAGTCTCAGAAAAAAGAAAGAAAGAAAGAAAGAAAAAGACGCCATCTGCTTTGTGACGTCTCTCACCTGCACACACCTTATCAGATTGGCACACAACCTCCGCTCCACCCCCACCCTCTAGTCTGCGGTGTCCAGACTAGAAAACCAGCTGCCGGCACCTGACTAACCTGATGAGGGCCACCCACCCCCCTCGAGATCCCGCTGCAAGCTCATTTCCAGGAAAATTGGGAGCTGAAAAGGAGCTGCCAGTTCCTTTCACAACCTCGTGTGATCCCAAAGCAGGACGTTTCTTGCCAGAGGGACAGTGGGGAGACGCAGGCCTGGCTCAGTCTGGTCCAGGAAAGGCAGGCTCCTCCGAACAAGCCTGGGTTCGCCTGCTGAAGTCCTGCCACGACAGAAGTGACGCGCCACCCACGCCAAGCAACCCCAGTTGTGTGTTTTCAGACACAAGCTGCTCACCCTGAGCGCTCCTCTTCCCTCAAGTGGGGGCCCTGAGGAGGCGGCTCTGTTCTCAGGACGGGGAGTTTCAAGTGCTCCATGTGGTGGTGTAAGCGTCTGGCGCAACGCTGGGCTTCCTTCCACCCTAATTGCTTGTGCCCTTATTTACAGATGCCACAGAGATGCACATACAGCTTACAGGTCCCAGTGACTATACTTTCCCATTCACTGCGACAGGCTCCGTGCCTGCAAATAAAGTGGGCACAAAATAAATGCTTGTTGGTATTTTTTACGAAAGGGTATGTGTGTCCCCTGCCTTGGCCCAGGCCGCTGACAGGGGTGCAGGGCAAGGGTGAGTCTATGCCACTGGGATCTCCAGGTCTTGGGGTCTCGGGATCTCAGGCTGGGGAAGCCGGCCTCTGCCTCCATGTGGGCAGGGGTGGGGGTTGGGCATCTCTACTGGGGGGGGGGCAGGCTGAGGGGGGGTTCCCCTCTGGTTTACTCCAACCTCAGTCAGACCTGCACTAGGAATGAAAAATCCAGTCTCTCAGCCGGGCACGGTGGCTCGTACCTGTTAGCTTCAGCCTATGAAGCGGCTGGAGCTAGGGATCGCAGTTTGAGTCCCACCTGGGGCCCGTAGCGAGACCTAGTTCCAAAAAAATAGCTGGGCGTGGTGGCGCACGCCTGTCATCCCAGCTACCTGGGAAGCTGAGGCTGGGGATTGCTTGAGTCTGTGGTACCCCGGGCAATGTGAGCCTGCGGTTCCACGGGCTAAAAATAGTGAGACCTAGTCTCAAAAAAAAATCTTGGTTCTTATAGTATTAATGCTTACTTGTTTGTAACACAAGAAAATGTGTATTTCATAATATACAAGAAGAGTACAAGAACAGTATCGGTAACAATGTGGTTTAAGTATTGCTGGATGCAGTTCAACATACTTTTGCAATTTTATTTGTCCTTACAGTTTGTATGGAAAATGTCAGTATTCTATGTTTTGAGTTACTTTAACTCTTTTCTCAGTGTGACTTAAGTTTTATATTCACTTCCCTTTGTTTGTATTCAGTTTCAGAGTTTGGTTTTTTTTCTTGATTAGATTTTGTTTTTTGAATATGTAAAACATTTGCCAGGCTCAGACGTTAAAACTACATTAAAAAGATACTCAAAGAATTCTTGCCCCCACCCTTACAGTCTATACCCATTTTTTGTGTCTTCTGCAACAAACTATTGGCATTTTTTAAAATGTTATTTTAAAAATTAGTATACATGCACACGTAAAATGTATGCAAATATGTTTGTGTGTGAATATGCCCCAGTTTATTCAGCGGTCTCCCGTTAGTGAATACTTGAACTTGCTTGTACGCTTTCCTGACGCAAATAATTCCGCATGCAGAGTCTAGTGTCTGTCCTGTTTTGTGTGTCGTCAGCCAGGTGCCAAAGGATCACTGCATCAGAGGTCAATGGCACACACAGCTTTGTAAGCTGCCGCCAGACTTGCCCTTCAGGGGGTTCTGCCACTTTGTAACCCACCGCCAACGTGTCAGAAGACCTGCTTCTCCCTAGGCTGACAAAATGTGCTGTCAAATTCACAGGTTTCCGCTGGCGAAGAACTGGGAAGGGCTGGAGATCTGATCCTCCCTGCAGATTAACCAGTGAGGCTGGTCAAGTTTTGTGGGTGCTACCAGGAGACATCAGGCTCTGAAGTGAGGGGCAAGAGACTCTGCGACACGGGGCACAGCGGGAGCAGGGCTTCAGGTTGGAAAGGCTTGGTCTTGACCCTCATGACCCAGAGGGAGGAGGGTCAGCCCAGGAGGGTGCTCAGAGGCACCCCAAGTTTAGGAAGCCCCCAGATATTGAGGCGCTAAAGTCCTGCCCTATGTTCTGCACAAAGGAAAAAGCTCCATCACCCTGGTCAGGAAATGAATCCGCTCTCTGTCACAGGTGGAGACAGTGTTTCCGTCCTCTAGGCTGTTGGCAGAGCAAACATCTTTGAAACGATGACGACTGAGGACCAAAGTCATCCCGGGAAGCGCGAAACACCAGGGAGATTTGCCTGCCCACCCCGCCAAGCCCAGCGGTGAAGGATTTCAGTCTTTTGGTTCGCATCTCTTCGATGAGGAAGGAGGCTGAGAATGCCTTCCGGTGTTTCAAAGGCTTTAATCTTCTGCCAACTGTCTCAGCATTTCCGGCCATTTTCTTACTGGGTTTTTGTCTTTGTCGTTTTTGAACTGTTTCATTCCAACATCATTCGCACGCCATCAAGGTCACCCACGCAAGGGTACATGCAAAGAGATTTTCAGTGTTATTGGCAAAGATGGGTAACCAACTTCCTAGGATAACTTCAGAACATTTCTCTAACACCCCAGAAGAAACGTGTCCCCCACCAGGAGTCACTCCTCACTCCCACCGGACCTAACCCTGGGCGGCCAGGAATCTGCCGTTGCCCCCACGTCCCCTGGGGGTCCCACGTGAAAGTCACCGCACAGCAGGCGAGCTTTCGCAAGCAGCTTCTTGCACTAGCATGCACCTCCGCAGTTCCTCTATCCTGTGGCCTTGATCGATGAGTTCTTTTAAGTTATTTCTCTCTAACAGAAGCTAGCTCTTCTGCGCAATTAATTTTGTAATTAAGTAATATACATTTTTATTGAGTAAGTTTTGTTTGCATTTGCTTTTGGGCGTTCCTTCCCCCTCCCCCCACCCCCTCCCCTGGTCTCTCCATATCCTCTTCCACTGCCATTTATTGTCCACTTTTCAGTCCCTTGGGTTCTTCCTCTCCTTTCCTGGAGCGAGGTCCTTGTGTCCAGTGAGGACGTGGTTTCCTGGGACACAGTGGCCTGTGCTTCGTTTTCCAAGTGTCTTTTTGCCGCTGGCCCCCAGTTCACACATGACTGTTCTTTCAGAGCCTCCTCCTTCCTTCTGGTCGGCTGCTCCGGCCCATCTTCTGTCATATTTTGCTCCTTGTTTCATAGTTCTGGCTGCTGGCGTTGGGAGCGTTTCTCCCGGCCAAAGTTTGTGCCCCCGTTTTTTTGATCGAGATAGGCCCTGGCAGATGGTTGGTCCGATTCTTCGCATGGCTACTGCCCGGCTCTGTGGCTTTCCTCGCCCCCCAAAGTGGGAGGGTCCTTTGATCGCGCTGAAGGCATCTCTGACCTGGGAAATTCCGTTCCCATCGTTGTAGATGACAGTGGATGTATTTCTGAGGTAGTTCGTCTCTATAATCGGTCTTCTAGTCCTGTGTCCCACGGGGTCTGACATGTTCGTTGTTCCGGAATGTCTTTCTTCTTTGTCTTTCGCCTCTGTGCTCGTGTGCAGCTGCCGTTGAGTCATTGATTCAGTTGCTTCTGGGGAGGGGCGACTGGATTTGGAGAAGTCCAGAGGGAAGGACCCCTACCACCCACAACCCTCCATCGACTCCCCCCACCAGCCGGCGCGTCAGGCTCAGGGCCTGGCAGCATGGTTGAACCGGGCATTTGGGCAGGGTTGCCCCCACCTTCCCCGGCCACCTTATGGTACAGTGGCTCAGGAGTGCCCCCAGCCACTCCCCGCTGTCCTGGCATGCAGCAGGGCCCCCCCTACTTTGCGGTCCCCAAACCCCAAAAGGAGTATGGCAGGCTGGGCAGCATGGCTGACCCGGGCGTGGGCGCGGAGTTGCCCCCGCCTTTAATTCTGCGTAATTTAAATTGCAAATATTTTCTCCCAGTTTTCCATGTCTTTTGAGTTTGTTTAAGACATGTTTGTCAAGGGCCGGGCATGGTGGCACATGCCTGAAGGTGGCAGCCTAGAAAGCCACGGCTAGGGCCAGGGATCACGGTTCAAGTCCCACCGGGGGCACACAGCGAGACCTAGTCCCCAAAAAATAGCTGGACGTGGTGGCGCATGCCTGTAATCCCAGCTACCTGGGAAGCTGAGGCTGGGGATGGCTTAAGTCTGTGGTACCCTGGGCAACATGAGCCTGCGGTTCCATGGGCAAAAATAACGAGACCTCGTCTCAAAAAAAAAAAAGACGTTTGTCAAGCAAAAGTTCATGCCTACCTCCCCGTGTATCAATGGCCATGTTTACCTATGCACACAGTACCACACTTAGTACCACACTTAGGTACTTAGTACCACAGTACCACATGTACCACCTGTACATGACACACAGTACACACAGTATGGGATCAGGAGCTAGAGAGATGCACTATGGAGATGCAAAGAGATGCATTTGACTGCATCCATCTTTCCCTGTGGCTTCTGGAGTTTGGATTATAATAGCACTGCCTCCCTTATGTCTGGCTTATACACGAACGAACGTGTTTTCTTCCTGAACTTGTATTTTCATTATTTTACACTGAAACAGCCAATCCACGTACAGCATGTCTTTAGTGAAGGGGGGCGTGAATCCAAGCATTTATTCTCTTGGATTCTCTTGGATGACACCGCTCTTGTGCTAACACTGCTTCTTAAATCTCAGTGCTTGTGACTCTCCCTCTGTCGCACCCCAAATCTCCACATGTACTTTCAACTGTCTCTGTTGGTTGGTCGGTCTCGCCAGGCATCAGCACCAGCGCATCTTCACTGCACGGTCCCACAGCAATTTTTAACACATGGTCACGCCATTAGGCCCCATCACTGCTCTTTCACCTGGAGCCATTCAAGGTGTCCTTATTTGTTTCCCCCTGAGATTCAGGACCCAGTGCCAGGACAACAAACCGTTGGCCTCGTTTTGAGGAACTCGTTACACTTCTTTTTTTTTTTGAGACCAGGTCTCCCTATTTTTGCCTGTGGAACCGCAGGCTCTCGTTGCCCGGGATACCACAGACTCAAGCAATCCCCAGCCTCAGCTTCCCAGGTAGCTGGGATGACAGGCGCGCGCCACCACACCCAGCTATTTTTTGGAACTAGGTCTCACTATGGGCCCCAGGTGGGACTCGAACCGCGATCCCTAGCCCCAGCCGCTTCATAGGCTGAAGCTTACAGGCACGAGCCACCATGCCCGGCCCGGTTTTCATCTCATCTGTTCGCGTGATTTTCCAGACTGTTTCACGCTCTTCCGCATGTGGGTTGTGTGCAGAATCCTTGAAAGCAGCGACCTCGGCCTCCACGGGGCCAGGTCCCCGCTGAGCACGACCGAGTGCCCAAGTCTTCTCTGAGAGGCTGCAGAAGGGGGCGGGCGGGGAGGGGACCAGCCACGCAGCTGCGCCGCCCTACCCGCCCTGAGTCTTACTCTGCTCACTCCCGAGGCCTGTGTGCAGGGCCGTGCCACTGCGGCTCTGCTGACGCCCGTCCTTGTGGCCCGGGGTCTTCGGGGAGCTTCCGGCCACACATGTGCCACGGGACGCAGACCAGCGTGGACCTGGGGAGCTGGTGCACAGCAGGGCCCTGTTCAGAGACCGCTGAGGGACGCTCGTCCGCCTGGATTCCAGAAGGCGCAGAGGAGGGGTCAGGGCTGCCAGAAAAGTGGCTGTTTTCCTTCTTTTTTTTTTAATGTTTTACTGATTCTTTCAATTGCTGACATAGGTGAATGGTTGCTGAGATGCCTTCCCCCCCACCCCCCACCGACACCCCCTGCGTTCACGCAGACTCCCCTCTTGCTGCTTCTCGAGCTACGCTGAGTCCATTGGTCTCTTCCTTTCCTGCGCCTGTGTCCATCTGCCGGGTGAGGGACTGTGTTCCTGGGACACGGCAGACCGTGCTTGATGGTCTGTAGCCTGGGTCTTGCGTTGGGCAGCCAGCCCATGCCCACCTGGGGTTTATCAACGTCTTCTTGTTGCTGGCTGCCCTCTCGGGTCCGATCTCCTGGCCAAGCCACTGCTTCTGCGCCCCGTGTCTCTGCCGTCCGGCTGAGGGGTCCTTTCCCGCAGCCCTTGGCAGTGAAGAGGTTTCTCGATGTGGGCAGGCGTCCACTGATGGACGTGGCGGGTCCCCTCCTCTCCCTCGGTTTGCAGGTTTGCTGTGAAGCCCATGCCCCGACTCTGCGGTCCTCCTCTCCCAGGGCTTGGGGAGGGCGCCTTGGCTCCTTGGGGGGCGTATCCCAAAATGGGGTTTTGATTCATGCACTCCCGGTGAGGCCGGAGGTGCGGTTCTGTGATAGGTCTTCGCCATGGTCGTTTCTCCAGTCTTTCTCGATGCTCCTTCTCCTGCGTCCCACCCGCACAGATGGGCAGGATCCTCATCTGGTCTCTCACCTGTTCTGTGGCACTGCGTGCAATGTTTGTGCTCCTCTTAGTCCTCCTGAGGACTAAGTGGAGCGAGAGTGAAACAGCAAGGGTGTCCTAACCGTCCCCCTGGCTATTCCTGGGCCCTGGGTGGATCCAGTCTTGGCCGCACGCCGGCCCTGTCTGAGGCTCCCGGGCCAGTCCCTGAGGCCCTCTTACCTGCCAGCTCGATGGCAGAGGGTGCCCGGTGGGTGCTAAATGGGTGCAGCTGCCAGCACGTTGCCGATCAGGGCACACACAGTTCCCCCCATTTCTTTCTTGAGAAGGTTCCAGCTCCTTCAGCTCTGAGAACAAAGAGGTCTGTCTGCAGGGCCCAAGCAATCTCGTGCTGATGCTGCTGAGCCACCTCTCTGCTGGCACCATCACCTGAGCCTCCGCGGGACCCCTGAGTTACCCACAGGTTGGCAAAACAAAAGGGGTGCCATGGTTAGAGCGTCCCTAGGACTTTCGTTCCCTCTCAGAATGTACCAGAACATCCATGCAGTGGGCTGTCCATACCTATAAAAAGGAATGCGGCAACTCTCTATAGACAACAGTGGAGTGATTGGCAGGATATATTCCTGAGTGAAAAAAAACCAAACCAAAGGAAAGAACACACAGTTTGCGCACGTTCCTGGAAAAAGAACAGGCTGCAGCTACAGACATAAATACACACGCATGCTAAAAACGGAGACGATCCACAGGCCGCTGGCCCCCACCTGCCTGCACTCCCGCCGCGAACTGGCTCAGCCCACACCCCCCCCCCCGCCACTGCAGCAGCACGGGTCGAGCACGGGTCGCTTCAGGGCCCTTTGGGGACAAGACTGGTGGCTGCAGCGAGCAGCGCCGGAGAGACAGGAAGCTCCCACACGGATGCAGATGCGTTCCGTCTTCCGAATGTCAACGGGAACGCCGAGGACGGCTCTGGCTGGCAGTGGATGACTGACGGCTCGGGACGCAGCCCGCTGGGGCAAAGAAATACCCTGATGTGTGGCTCCGCTCAGGTGGGTCTCCTAGCACGAGAAGTGGAAAGGCTGCTTTGAATTTGGCTGCTGGGCCGAAGTAGATGGGGAGACGTCCTTCCTGACCCCCGAGGACCTCAGCAATCTGCACGTTGGGTGGATGCAGCAGTGATGTTACTGGGCACCGCTCAGCTTGGACATCTAGATACGGTGATGGCCCATACTTCAGCTGAGATGTATTTCTTGTCCAAGTACACGTGGGGGAACACCGCAGGGGGGTAACCTTCTCCGGAGAAGGTGCAGATAAACTGACACAGGGACACACAGTGGCGTGGAAACTCCCTCGAGAGGGCCAAGGAGAGAGGGATTCCCCAAGGGACGCTCTTGGCTTGATGTTCTCTGCAGAGGTCTAAGTGTTGTTGCCCACGCCTTGGCCTGAGAGGCTGAGAGTCCCATCCCTGCGTCATCAACGCCTTCCCATCAGCTGTCTCTGCCCAAGAGGTGAGCATTTCAACAAGTGAAGTAAAATCATGGCCTCTAAGAGAATTGAAAACTCAAGTCCGAAAGAGTCTGGTGACAAAAGAAGCCCTCCCATGGTAACACGGCTGGAGCTGGAAAGAATCCTGCTAACAGAAATAAGCCAGCAAGAAAAAGACAATCTGCCGGGCACGGTGGCTCATGCTTGTAAGTTTCAGCCTATGAAGCGGCCGGGGCTAGGGATCGCGGTTCGAGTCCCACCTGGGGCCCATAGTGAGACCTAGTTCCAAAAAATAGCTGGGCGTGGTGGTGCACACCTGTCATCCCAGCTACCTGGGAAGCTGAGGCTGGGGATTGCTTGAGTCTGTGGTACCCCAGGCAACGTGAGCCTGCGGTTCCATGGGCAAAAATAGCGAGACCTAGTCTCTAAAAAAAAAAAAAAAAGAAAGAAAGAAAAAGAAAAAGACAAATATGGGATGGTCTCACCTATATGCCGGGAGTAGGGGAAAATAAACAAACAAAATGACAAGGAACATTTAAAACTGTCAAGAGAACTGAAGTACAGAGTGGGGGGGTAGTGGGGGAGGGGCGGGCACAAGAGATTAAGATGATGGTTCATGGGGTACAAGGTGGTGGGAGGACCCTGGGGAATACAGCAAAGTATAAGTAAGTGTGTGTGTGTGTATGTGTGTGTGCACGCGTGCAAATAAAAAAAGAAAAGAAAAAGCAGCCTTCAGAGATGGAGTGACCTCAGGTAAGAGTCACAGGTGCAGGATTTTACGGGACTGGGCCAAACATCAGGCGATGAGGCAGTGACAGCAAGCGCAGGGCCGAAGCTTCTCCCAGGGCTCCTGGAACTAACCGCCAAAGCTCTCCCCACCACCAGGCAGGCGAGGTGGACTGCCCGGTAACACTGGCTGCCCACATGGGTCACCGCCAGCTGCCGAAGCTCAGGCGCGCCCCGAACCACAGACTGAAAGAGTTCTTTCCCGAAGGGTGGCGGCCCTGGGGACGGGTCAGGGAGGAGGCTTAGCCACCCAGACTTGTCCAGGGGTAGGAAAAGAACAGAAACCTCAAAGCGAAAAACCACAGGAAAAATCAACCGTAAGGTTAAATGGCTGCCGAGCAGGTAGGAGAATGAACGGGACAGAAGAGGCAGCGGCGGCGGTCAGATACGTGCGTCCACCTGGCTCTGAGATCACGTCACTGTTTTCCAGAGCTCATAAACAACCTCCAAGCACTCAAAGCAGAATGAAATCCCTGGGACTCTTTTAGTGACCCCTTCACTACAGAAGCAGAAGGCTCGCCACAGGGCCCAGTCGGATGTCCACACACGCTGCTGACCACTGACTCGCCACTGTTCTCTCCCTCCGAGGCTTCTCTGGGGCCAGTTTCTCCCGGTGTACTTTGTAATCTCTGATTTCACTTCTCCTCTCCCTCAGCGGGCCCCTGCTTCCAATGGTCCTTCCCGTTCCTGTTACTCTTTTCATTCTACTGTCCACTCCCAGTAATAAGACTAGACACTCCTCTGGCTCCTACTAGACATGAGCTGTGATTACAAGAAGACAAACTTCAGATCAAAGGTGAGTTGAGCCACTCTAGGAGAATGATGGCATGGGAGTCACACCCAACCCATTTCAAGGACACTGCTCTAAAACTGCTTTGCAAGTCCACCAAGTTCCTGCCCATTCGTCAAAATCTTCCCTCCTCCGTGAAGCCTTCTTAGATTTCTCTGCCAAAATTATTATTCCCAGCCACGCCTGGAAGGGAGGCCCCGGACAGGTAGCATCCTCTCATCTGGAGGGCACAGGGGTGAGCAGGCCAGCTGCACACTGCAGGGGATAGCCAGAATGGCCTGGAGGCCTCCATGCGGCCCGGGGCTCCCACACTTCCACCCCTAGCCAACAGAGACCAAGGGCAGAGAAGACCCTGGGGTAAGCCCCCCCAAGTCTGGAGAGACCGGCGGAGGGGGGGGGACAGATGGGGTGGTAGCCCCATACACCAGCGGATGGCTGTTGCGCGGCAACCATTTGCAGCCCAGACTGGCTGAGGCATTTGTCCCCAGGCCCCAGGCCAAGGGGGGATTGGGATGGCACACGCATGGACATCTGGGCCCCGCTCCTACACATGGAGGTACTGGCCCACCGGTGAGAGGAGGGATGTGCCCCTCCATTTCATCACTCTCCAGCTAATCTTCAGGAGGAACAAGAACATCTATAACACAAGCCCCATCATAAAACGGGTGAGGGATCAGGTGAAAATCCAGCCCACGAGCCTGAGTTGGACACAGCAGACGGACACTCAAAAGAACCAATCCAGGCAAGACAGGAAAAACATCTATAGAAACACAATATCATGAAGCGCACCTACATGCTCACAGGGTCTGGAAGACCCAAGACCTCATTTCAGAGATGCCTTCTGGGAGAGCAAGGCTCCCCTCCCCACTTTATGGGAGAGGAAAGGAAGGTCAAAGACTGGGAGCATCGGCCCCACAGCAAAGCTGCAAACTGAGGCAGAGGAGATCATCTACAATGGCCAATCACAATTGCCTGTATCCACAGAGAAACTTTTTCACCAGCAATGACAAGGGTGAGCCCCCCTAAATCTGACACCAGAACCACAAGGTAAAGCAGCAAAACAACAGGAATGGGGTTGGAGAAGACGGCCTCCAACGAGAAAGCATGGAAACAAATATAGACTGGCTGCCCAACGCAAACTTAAGACTGAAAACCTACCAGGACATTCACCTGGTTCCAAGATCATAATCCTTCACCCAATGAAAGAACACTACTACAGGAAAGAAAGAGACTAATGGACTTAACACAGACTAGCAAACAAGAAAAAGTGGGGTGTGAAAGAATGGAGGGGGCATCTGAGGGAGGGAGGTGGGGACATATCCCAGTATCCATTTACTGAGTTTGTGATTTAAAGAATAAAAAATTTTTTTTCAAAAAAATTATCATTCCCCCTTCATGTTGTAAGACCTCTCTTACAACACTGCTTAGATCTGTGTGTATGTGTTCTCCTCTGCCAGATGATGGACTTTCCAAAAGCAGTGAAAGCCAGTAGAAGGTTATAAGAAAGCTAGAAAGAAGCAGGAAGGCTAAAATGAAGAAAGAAATAAAAACGTTTGGAAGAGCAGAGCTGGAATCAAAGGCAGGAATCTACCAAGGGGTATGATTAGGGCAGGAGGATCTCCAGCAGAGACACCAATTTAAAAGTGAGACAGGCACTGAGGAGTTGTGAAATTCAAGGAATCTACCCTAAGATTTGCTAATGCTTATCAAGTGACAGAACTCTGGCTGATAAAGCAAAAGGGGAAAACTTAAGCTAACCAGCTAGCACAAAGTAACAGGGCCCATTCAGTCACAGAACAATGTATTTTCACAAATTAGAGAAGATGTTGATATAAGAGTGATGTGGTTTTAATTTCTCATCCACCCAAATAAAGAAACTGAAAAGCCTTAAACACAACAACAAACTAGGGAGCAGGTTATGCCCACATGCGGCAACATGAAAATGAGCAGGGAAAAGGAAGCCACAAGAGCAGAGAGAAGTCACAGCATCTGATAAGCTTGAGGAAATGGAAACAGCAGCGGGACAGACTGAAGCTCTACACGGAGACGGAACTGTAGGAAGAAGTGTGGGGTGGGTGGGAAGAGGGGGTAAAGGTAAGAAGGTCCAAATAGAAAGCAAAGTCAAGAGAACTCAGGAAGCACAGGGCAATGTCTGGAACACTTTGGGAACGCAACAAAAAGGGAAGCTTGAAGCCAGGAATCTGGAAAACTTATCCTGACTCATTCTTCCCACCAGAAAGTTTAAACAAGCTCATTTCACACAGACCAACACACGAGGCAGATGATTCTCAAAGTTTTTATGAGGAAAATGATGTTCAGATAACACCGATTACATCCCGAAAGACAATGAAAGCAAAGTTCAAAATATGCCCCAAACTTAATAATTCAAAATGAACTATAGCCAATCAGTAAAATGACAGGAAACTTGAGAACCAGACAAGGAAAGATTAGAAAAGCTTTAAAACCTAGAAGGAACAACGACTATCACAAAAAATTTCATTTCAGAAGTGAGGACTATCAGAAGCAGCTATGTCCCACACTTCCTGTCATCCCCACTTCCAATCTTCCCAGGGTCCCCATCCCCACCTTGTTTGAGGTAAGAAAGCTTTCCTGAGATAGGCAAGCTAGCAGAAAAGTGAAAGACTAAACTACTGACCCTTCGTGACTGTTTACTGAACAAAAGGATTCACACACACACACACACACACACACACACACACTTCTGAAGCAGCTGAAACTAGGGGAATAACTACAGTCCAGGCTGTCCAGGAGGCAGCCATGAAACTCAGAAGGCCAGACCAGCCCAACCAAGTGGTTCCACAAAGACTCCCAAACCACCTCCCCCACCACACCACCCCCCACCACCACCTTTCCTGTGAGGCTGGCGCCCTATGAAAACCCCTGGTCATTTACTTCCTGGAACACAGAAAAGGTCCAAGTCAGGGTAGTTCAACTTGACCCGTCTCTGACTTTCAACGGTGCAAAAGCCTTCAGCAGAAACAACACTTGGACCTTTCAAGGTCGATCTTCTCCTGGACGATCCCATCTACAAGGTCTGACACTCTCAAGACACTGGGCAGCGGCGGGAGCACAGGTTCCAGGCAAGCCCTCCGCCCCGAGGGGACACAGCGGCCATGCCAAGGTTCTGACCTGCTGATGCTCTCTGGAGGCTGCAGGTGTGACTTCACCACCCATCACACCTGCAAAGGCCCCGCTGTGCGAGCTAATGAGGAGAATCCATATGCTCATTCCGTTCCTGATTTTTACTACTAGTTACACATTGCTACAAAGTGGGTCTTGGTAGACGGCTTAGGCCAGCTGCCGGCTAATGTATGCGCTCTGGGCACCCTGAGGTGGGCACCCAACTGGGTGCGCTAGCTGGCTAGGGGCGCTAGTGCAGGTCACTTGGGATAATTCACACGTCCTTGGGTTCTTTGGGATGTGGCCCCACTGTAAAGGGAGGCAGAGCCTTAATCCTACCAGGTCTTCCCTAAGATAACAAAAAGGATGGGGGTGAGTGAGCAACACCACCCAAAGCGTGCACATTCTAGAACGGCCACTAGAAGGGTCCCCGCCTCACTCCAGCTGGCTCCCCTAGCCCCCGCTTTGCTTTCTACCGTCAAGCAGCAGCACACCGCAGCCTCCCGTGGCAACTTTCCCGGTGAAGCCGTTAACGACCACCCTGAGTAGGCAGGACTTGGCAGCCATTAGACGGGGCCTCTGAGAGTCCCCAGGAACCCAGAACGCTCACGCACACCAAGAAACAGGCAAGCCAGAACTCCGCTAAGTCGCCTTCTCTCACCTACTACATTGACAAGACTCCAAAAGTTTAAGATGGACGCGCCCACACATCGCTGGGGTCACCTGTGAGGATACAAGTTCTGTGGAGGGAACAGTACTGACCAAACCACAAACACAGCTACTCTTGACCCAGCAGCTAGTTCTGCTTTTAGTTGTGCCGTGCTTGAAGTTGTATGTCACCTACACGTACGCAAATTCACACACACACACACACGATTTTTCACAGCATCCAGGTGAGATGCTGAGCATGAAAGGTTGGCTAAGCCAGGTGTGGTGGCGCACACCTGTAGTCCAAGGGCTGGGAGGCAAGAGGCCAGGGATCGCTTGAGTTCACAGGTTCAAGACCACCCTGGGCAAAATGGTGAGACCTGGTCTCAAAAAAGGAGCCAGGTGTGGTGGTGGGCACCTGTAACCCCAGCTACCTGGGAGGCTGAGGCTGGGGATCGCTTGAGTCTGCGGGGTCAAGATTACCCTGGGCAACACAGTGAGACCTATTCCAAAAAAAAAAAAAAAAAAAAAAAAACTTGGCTAAGACCTATGTGTCCAGCAGTAGGTCACATAAGCCTGGCAGAGCCACATACACAACATCATGTAGTTGTCAAAGAGAATGAGAGATCTTTATCTATTAATAGAGACAGATCTCCAGCTATGCTGTAGAGAAAGAAAACAAACACCCAAGAGGACTTCACGAAGATACCCAGGAGTCCAACCTCTGCCTAACAGCTACTGATTTGGCACCCTGTTCGAAGTGACTGTTTTGAACTCTGGAGTTCAGTCAAACACCTGTAGCATGCAGAGCCTGGCACCTTCTGCTTAGAGGTGACCCTGTCACAGCCCCACAGCAGGCCACCAGGGGTGTCACAGGGTGCCTTCCAGGAAAACCTTTCATGACACAAGATTTGACACTGATTTCTTAAATATGATGTCAAAAGCACAGGCACCACCAACAAAAAAACAAACAGATGCCATCAAAAGCGAAACTTTTGTACATCAAAGCACACTATTAAGAAGTGAAGAATGGAGGCCGGGCACGGTGGCTCGTGCTTGTAAGCTTCAGCCTATGAAGCGGCCGGGGCTAGGGATCGCGGTTCGAGTCCCGCCTGGGTCCCGTAGCGAGACCTAGTTCCAAAAAAATAGCTGGGTGTGGTGGCACGCACCTGTAATCCCAGCTACCTGGGAAGCTGAGGCTGGGGAATGCTTGAGTCTGTGGTATCCAGCGCAACAAGAGCCTGCGGTTCCATGGGCAAAAATAGCGAGACCTAGTCTCAAAAAAAAGAAGTGAAGAATGGGGGAAAATATTTACAAAGCATGTATCTCATAAGGGATTAATACCCAGAATACAGAGAGAACTTGTACGATTCAACAGTGACCCCAAAACTCAAAAACGAGTGAAGAACTGGACTAGCTATTTCTCCTGAAGTGACAGACAAGTGACCACAGGCACCTTCAGGACACACGACCAGTCACCGGAGAGAGGTAAATCAAAACTGCAGTGAGATGCACTCAACACCAGCAGCACAGCAATCACAAAACAAATGCGAACTAAGTGCTGTGTGTGGACAAACTGGAACTCTCCTGCACTGCTGGCCAGAACGGAAACCGGCCAAAAACTCTAAATACAGCACTCGTGCAGGATTCAGCAGCTCTATGAGGCATGTACCTCAGAGAAGTGAGAAGAGGGACTGCGGCAGGCATCCCTGCCTGTGTCCACAGCAGCGTTACTGACAAGCATCAGCAGGTAGAAAAGACCCAAATGTCCACCCCAGATGAATGGGCCAACACATAACTCTCCTTGCAGTGCACCGATTCACAACACTGGACGTGATTCAGAAGTGTAGGTTCAATTTATCCACGTGTACGTTATCCAAGAACATAAAAACACTTATTCAAGAGGGAAGACACACTCCTATGCTCACTGTAACACCCAACAGCCTAGCTACGGAAACAACACTAAGCGGGTCAAAAGCAAAGAGTGGAGACACACACACACACATACACACACAGCTATAAAGGAGACTTAACTATAAAGAAGACTTCTTGGGCCGGGCACGGTGGCTCATGCTTGTAAGCTTCAGCCTATGAAGCAACTGGGGCTAGGGATCGCGGTTTGAGTCCTGCCTGGGGCCCGTAGCGAGACCAAAAAAAATAGCTGGGCGTGGTGGTGCGCGCTTGTCATCCCAGCTACCTGGGAAGCTGAGGCTGGGGATGGCTTGAGTCTGTGGTACCCCGGGCAATGAGAGCCTGCGTTTCCACGGGCAAAAATAGCAAGACCTAGTCTCAAAAAAAATAAATAAAAATAAAAAAGACTTCTTGCCATCTGTGTCCATATGACATATGACTGGAACTGGAAGGGACGATGCTAAGTGAAAGAAGTAGTAGGAGAAAGATAAACCCAAGTTTCACTCATCTATGGAACACGGGAAAACAAAGTAAAGGATAAGCACACTCAAGCCAAACCCCAACTAGCACAGAGAGTTACACCACACATCTAGTCTCAATTCCACTTCAAACAGCAAGGTTTGAGTCCATAAAAAAAAGTCACAGAGCTTCTGCATTGCGCTGACCTCTTTCGATGGCAAAGGGGCTCAAGGTCCTCTTAAGCCCAGCCCCCACTTCGGACTCACCCAGAGAGCCGTGCTCATGCCTCACCTGTGAGGTCCCATGACGCTTGGTGCTTGCAGGCCCTTCAGCTGCCTTTCCCTGGGAGGGCTCCTCACCAGCTTCTCGGAAACACCCCGTCGAGGCACTGTTGGCCACTCACCTGCGGCCCACTGACCTGCAAGGAGGCCCTCTGCTCCCAGGGCTCCTCAGGCCCCGCAGCCAGGAAGCCAACGTGAGGCCGCAGCTCCCCTTCTGCTGGCCTCTGGGCCCTTAGGTGGTCTCTGAGTCAGGTTACTCCACGACCCCAAACAGATTCTTCAACCTCTGGTTGCTGGGAAATGCTGGGGGCCTGGGGACCTCAGAAGGGGGGGGGGGGCTCAGTGGACTGTGACCTGAGCGAGTCGTGAGACATGCAGGCTTTCCTGCTTTCCTGGCTCATGCACATTGCTCGCTCTGACCTGAGGTGAGCAGCGAAGCACAGGTCTCCTCTGCTGAGAGAAGGCTGCAGGGTTCAGAGCCCACCAACAGCTCTAGCCAAAGACACCTTTTAAAAAATTCCTCCCCCTAGGGTGGAGGCACTGGGCACCACCGTGGCCAAAGCATCAAAATTACTATCACCAGCGAGCACAGACATGCTCGTCAGGATGTGAAACTCTGAGGAAAAGACATTATTTATGCAGCATTTTGAGGAGGGAACCATAACCTGAATAAAATCCTGCTTTGAGATGAGAAAGCATCCAACAAACTCCTAATAAGAACTCTTAAAATCTAAAAATACTCCCATACTCTTCCGAACTATCACCGCTATAAAAGACAAAGAAAGGCTCAAGAACTGTTTCAGATGAAAGAGACTAAAGAAACAAGTAAATTCAATACGTGCACTGCAACCTCTAGTGGAGGAAAAAACAAATGCTATAAAGAAGAACATTATTAGGCCAGTTGAGCTGGAAGGTGGAAGGTGGATCAACCCAAAGTATTGCTCCAATGTTACACGTCCTGAAGTTAATGACTGGATTGTTGTGATATCACAGAATGCCCTTTTTCTTCAGAAATGTACAGCAAAGCATCTGGAGACGAGAACCTCTCATGTATGCAGCTTATTCTTAAACAGTTCAGGAAAAGAGAAAGAGAAACCTCTCTTTAATGAAATGACAAGACAGAATGTCAACCAAAAGGGAACATGAATGAAAGACAAACGGTTGGGTTTGTACCATTCTTGCAATTTCTTTTGCAAGTTTGAAATTATTATAAATAAGCTTTGTATTTCTAAAAAATCTGCTGTGTCTCTCCTATCTCCAAGAACATGACCTACCCATATCTTTGCTAAAGGTAAAGAAACAAGAGTCATATATCTGCTTTTGAAGATAAAGTCTTCATTTTAGTTGCTTTAGTATGAAAAAAATTAGCGCCTGAATAGAAAAGTATACATCAAAAATACATAGTTTGAGAACAAATATGAGCATAGTGGTTCCCTGGAGTAACTTGTTCTCAGGAGTAACTTGTAAAATGGTGCACAAGCAACATTTCAGGAGCCCTGGCACCCAAATCCCAGATTTTCCCCATCATGCTCCCATCACACCCATCCTGGTCATCATTATCTTGAATTTTTGCGATAATCATTCAATCCCTTCCCTTGTGTATTTATCTCATGGGTGTGGACAGCTTGGCCATGTACAGCTGAAATATGCCTCTTTTACAGTTTACATGAATGGAATACACTGTCTGAATGTCTGTGTACCCCAACATTTACGAGTTGAGACCTAACCCCCAGGGCGTGGGATGGGGTGACTTTTGAGGTGATCAGATCGTGTAGGTGGAGCCCTCAGGAGGAAGATGAGCCTGCCTATCAAAGAGGACCACAGAGTTATCTCTCCCATGAGGATAAAAGAAGAAACTTACAGTCTGCAAGGGGACCATCCCCCAACCATTAGCACCCCGATCTTGGACTCCCAGCCTCCAGAAGTGGGAGCCAGAAATGCCTGCTATTTCCAAACCTTCCAGTCTACGGTATTTTGTTACTCCTGACTGAATGGAAGAAGACAGTGAGAGAGTATTTACTTCGACATGTTTTGCTCTTTTCACTCGATACTACATCATGGACTCTAACAAATACAGCTAAGGTCTATTAATTTTCACTGCTATAAAACTGATCAATGGATGACTAGATCGTAATTCATCCAGCTTGCTACCAATGAACACAGGTGTTTGTCACTACTGAATAATGTTGCTGTTGACCTTTTGTACTTGTCTTTTGATAAGCAGAGGCATGCGCTTTCCCTCAGATACATTCCCAGGCATGGAACTGCTAGAATGTTTCCATGTCCCAGTTCACTAGTGACTACTACTGTCTACTACCACTTGTTGGCAAAATGTCTTTCAAAGTGACTGAAGCAATTTATATTCCCACGAGCTGTGCATGAGATTCGTTTGCTCCTTGACTCCTGTCAACACTTGCTACTATCCAATTTTTCAGTTTTTCTGTGCTGATAATTGTGGATGGTTTAATTTGCATTTCTTTTTACACCAACAGGATGAACGTGACCTGCTTGCATATACTTATGGGTTGCGCCTGTTTTTATTTTATAAAATGCACATGTGTATCATTTGTTTTTTTCTGTAAGGTTTTCTCTTTCTTATGGATCTATATATATTCAAAATATTAATCCTTCAACAATATGTGTAACAATTAGAATCTTCATTTGTAGTTTACATTTCATTCTTTTGATGTCTTTTTAAATAAGAACTTTTCCATTTTGATGTAATCAATTTAGTCTTTCATTTTCTGCTGGAACTTTTTGTATTTTGTTAACAGACTCCTTCCTTATCTTGAGGTCAAAAAGATACTGTCTTCGAAAAATTCTGTATTTTTCATGGAAGCAGCCAAAATGTCCATGGATAGGTGATGGGGTCGGGAAGATGAGGTACACACACACTACAGAACAGTATTCAGTCAGACAGAAAGAAGATGCCCAGCCATTTACACAAAACAGGGGGAGTTCAAAGAAATGATGTGAAGTAATTCAGAACGATGAGGACAAGTACTTGGCATTTACATAGACGACTAATAAAGTAAAATGTTTGCAAAAGCTGACTGACATAAACACTGTGAAAAAAACCAAAAGACTAAAGGGCTAAACATGGACAAACAACAAGAAGAAAGGAGGTAGAGAGACCAGAGGGAGCATGGTGGGGTGGGGTAATCCTATGGGGATCAACAATTATGCAATCATGTATTGTATCAAATCCAAAAATAAAAATATTAAAATTTAAAAACATTAGATAGACAGACAGACAGATAGATAGATAGACCTGGTCTCAAAAAATAAACAAATAAATAAATAAAGGGCCACACTACTCCCTGCAGTTCAGCCAGCACTGCAGTGCCCCCATCCTAGCCCCACAGTCTCACAAATACTTCCTGTCTATGCATCAAGGAAAAAAATAAAAGTTTTACAGCTTTCATATTTAAAACTTTAATTTACTGGGAATTAGTTTTTGCTTCTTTTATTGATGCACCGCTGGTTTACAATACTATATAGTTTCAGGAATACAGTTTCACACCTCCATAAATGTCTATACCACACCACACCCCCTATTTGCTACTATCAAACGAACCCCCTCTGGGAATTAATTTTTGTACATGACTTGAGGTAGGAACTTGACTTTCTTTTTCTTACAGTTGGATTGTACTTGGGCCGGGTTTTGAACAATCAACATTCTGCCTGCTGACTTTTCGGTGCCTAACTGCCCTCACAGATGGGGGTGGAGGGGAAGTTTGATTCGGGATCCTCTGTTCTGTCCCACGGGTCTATTTGTCTACTCCGACGTCAGCTCAACACTGTCTCAATTACTAGCGTATTTGAGGAGTACATTTTAAGATCTTATCGAGACTTTACTGATTTTCTTCGAGGCTGTGGAACCCTTGTTCCTTTGCTCCTCCGTATCAATAATAGACTCAGCTTCTCAAACCCAAAGACTCTGTTGGGAAGATTGGCAGTTCAATGAGTCTCTGTGCAAACCTAGCGTTCTTTTTTTTTTTAATTTTGTTCTTTAGGTTACAACCTCTGTGTTCTTTTTTTTTCTCTCTCACCCTCCTCCCTCTGGTGCCCCTTCCATTCTCTCAAACCCCACTCTTTGTTGTTTATTAATTGTGCTAAGTCCATCCGTCTCTTTCCTACGGCAGTGTGTTCTCTGGGTGACGGACTGTGTCCTTGGGTCCAGGCAAACCTTGCTGTTAGATTTTCAGTCTTAAGTTTGCGTTGGGTGGCCAGGTTATATTCATCTGTGACCTGTCCATGTTTGCTTGCTGCAGGCCGTCCTCTCCAATCCCATCTCCATCGCTTTGCTGCTTTTCCTTATGGCTCTGGTGTCAGATTTAGGGGGTCTCGGCCCCAGCCAGTGTTGGTCAAGAACTTTCTCTGTGATTTCAGGCGTCTATGAATGGCCTTTGAAGATCATCTCCTCTACTTCAGTTTGCAGTTTTGATGTGGGGCCCATTACGCCATCTTTGGTCATCCTGTCCTCTCTCGTGGTGAGGGGGGTGTGTTCTCCTTGAAGGTATCTCCAAAATGAAGTCCCGGGTCTTCTTGGCCCAGCGAGCGCAGAAGCGCGCACGGTGCCATCGTGTCTCCACGGTTGTTTTTCCAGTCTCGCATGCACTGGTTCTCTGGTTGTCCATCTGCTGTGTCCAGCTCAGGTCTGTGGGCTGGACTTTTGCATTGTCCCTCACCCGCTCTATGTTGGGGTTAGGGTTGAGCCTATTCTGGGTCCTCTGAAGTTTAGCTGGTGTAAGAGAGAAATGGAAGGGGCCTTCCTACCCTACCCTACCCCCCCCCACCCTCACTGGCCTGCGCGGCGGAAGCTCCCAGCGTGGGGGCGGACCCAGCCGGACTGTTCGCCTTCCCAGGCCCCTCGATCAGGGGCCGGGGGCAACATGGCACTGCCGAGCAGGGCTGTAAGTGGCTGCTGACCGGGCAGCCACTTACTGGCGGGTGGGGCCTGCTCCTCCACCCCATCCCCCCCTCCTGGGGGACTCACCGGAGAAGCCTGACCCCCCTCGCTCCCCGCTGGCAAGGGAGGCCTGAGAACCCGGGGCGCAGACTGCCCCCAGACTTAGCTTGTCTATCTACATTAACAATTCACAACTAAGTATATCTGCTGTAGTTCATTGGAAAGGCGCTTGGCCAGGTTGTGAGAGCTTAAGTATATTCCTAGTTTGTCTGGCATTATCTCCTTTTTTATTCAATTGCTGGTTAACTTAAGGTTTCTTATCTTCATTCTCTGAAGCAACTAAATTACATAGATTAATTGTTTTTTGGTTTGTTTTCTTTTTTCTTTTTTCTTTTTTTTTTTTTTGAGGCTAGGTCTTGCTATTTTTGCCAGTGGAACCGCAAGCTCATGTTGCCAGGGTTACCATGGACTCAAGCAATCCCCAGCCTCAGCTTCCCAGATAGCTGGGACTACAGGCGCGCACCACTACGCCCAGCTAACTTTTTGGAAGTCTCACTACGTTGCCCCGGGCAGGACTTGAACTGCAATCCCTGGTCCCCGCCGTGGCTTCCTAGGCTGCTGCTTACAGGCACACGCCACCGTGCCTGGCCTTACATATATTAATTGTAATAAAGCTAACATTTGAATGTTTAACTTGTATTTCTGGGATGAATTCAATTTAGGCATGATAAATTTATCATTTTTATTCATCACTTGATTCAATTTGGTTCATTTTATTTACAATTCATGAATGAATTGAACATTTAAACTTCTTGTCCTCTGCCACCTTGTTAGCTTTTAGTATTGCTCTCAATTTCCTTCAGAAAGCTAATGAGAATGTCACAGATAAAAATGATTGATAGCCCAAGCACGGTGGCTCATGCCTGTAAGCTTCAGCCTATGAAGCAGCTGGGGCTAGGGATCGCAATTCGAGTCCTACTCCGGAGAACACAGCGAGACCTAGTTCCAAAAAAATAGCTGGGCATGGTGGCATGCGCCTGTAATCCCAGCTACCTGGGAAGCTGAGGCTGGGGATTACTTGAGTCCATGGTACCCCGGGCAATGTGAGCCTGCAGTTCCATGGGTAAAAATAGCGAGACCTAGTCTCAAAAAAAAAAAAAAAAAAAAAGTGATTGGTGGTGACAAAGATAAAACCCTAGAATTGGAATTATCTGTCTTACCTCTTCCATTTATAGAGAATATGAAAGAATAATAATTTATATTAGGTTACTTCTTTTTCTTAATTTTTATAAATAAAAAAAATACAGAAAAATGTAATTAAAGGTCAATGGCATTAAACTTCCAAAATCTAATTCCTACAGTCTAATCGAGGTATTCATGTGAAACACTTATCCACTATTAAGTAATTTTCCACTGCACACTTAAGGGTTGTTTCTTAATACCATGTCATGCCAATAGTTGTTAGGTTATTCCAGCTAAACATGTAGACGGAAAAGCAGAGAAATGATTTTAAGACACACTGACAGAAGGAGGAATAAAAACGAATGATAAACCCCTGTATTTGGCTGTTGCTTCTCAAAGTGCAGTTAAAGTCACTGATTGCATCCCTAAACCAGGCCCACAGCACAGGAGAGAGAAGCTAGGTTTGGACTGATTCTGTATTTGGTAGGTGCAAACAAAATTGTTGACTCGCTTCTCAACAAGGAAACATCACTGTACTTGCCCCAGGAGCGCAAAGCCTAAAGCAAGCACAGGCTAGTCCAAGCCACTAATGACGATGTGAATAAAACAAGGCCACCACGTTCTCATGGTTTAAGAATGGGAGCTCACAACAGCTTTTGCGGAACAGCATTTTCTGAGGTTGTCTGAGATCGCTATTTTGAAAGTCAGGAAAGCCATGCTCAATGTCTCAGCTGAAAATACACAGGGAGATGATTTGGGCAGTGGTTCTCATACTCTGGATCCTTCCAGTCCCATGGCGACATTCCCAAGTCATGGGAGTGTGCCATTCGATCCCTGGTGCAGCTTGAAGAGATTGCGGGGCTCCAGAAGCTAGCAGCACTCTGAATACACCCAGTATTCCTGTGAAGCAGCTCAAATGTACAAGTGCTTCCATCAACAATCACTTCAAAGCTCATTAATAACTTACAGGTGTGAGAGTGGAAATGCACTCTGCACCCTCCTGGCCCTCGGGAACTCTAGCTACTCTCGCTGGCTAAAGTTTGCAACAGCGAATTCTTGACTTGGCATTTCTCTTTCTCTGTATTTCCCCTCCCCAGTTCTGGGGCTTTTAAGATGACATTCTGAAATTTTCTAGGAAATGCAAAAGAAGGCATTTTTGCCTTCCTTTCAGGACTTGATTTCTCATCCTTATGTTATCAGTTTATTGAGAGTCAAGGATACCACAAATCCTGCTTGAGAAAGTATCTATAAAGCAAAGGGAAAGACAGAACAGGTGGGTAATAAAAATCTGCCTGGTCTGAAACATGGGAAGATTATGATGGACTCTAACATCTGTTTGGATTATACCATTGCTGAGCATGGGGTCTACAACTTTATTAGCCTCTCTGGGAAGGTCAAGGGCTGTGTGTGTGAAAGCAGCTTAATTTTGCGTCAAGATCCAGGGTTCTCCACAGTGCAGCTACTGACATTTGCATCAGGTCATTCTTTACGTTGGGGACTCACCTGTGCACTGCAGGACACACAGCAGCAGCCCACTGGATGCCAGTGGCACACACTCCGCCACAGCCACCAGTTCTATCAACCGAAAATGTCTCCAGATGCTGCCAAATGTCCCAAGGAGCCAAATCCTCCAGTCTGAGAACCAGTGATCTAGATGGAGGTACCTTCTGATCTTGAGCCTATGAATGTGAATCAACTCCACACCGTACAAGGCACAAGACAGTTAAATGTGTGTGTAAAGTGCTGACGTATCCTCCACAGTCGGCATGTAATACAAAGCAAAAATGTACCTTTATGAGAGAATTGGTAGTCATCATTTAACCACATGAGCAAAGATACAGGATGATTTTTTTTTTTTTTTTGAGACCAGGTCTCGCTATGTTGTCCAGGGTAGTCCCGAACCTGCAAACTCAAGTGATCCCCAGCATCGGCCTCCCAGGTAGCTGGGATTACAGGTGCACCATCATATCTGCCTTTTTTTTTTTTTTTTTTTTTTTTTTT
>PVHY01019887.1:0-26555 GCA_004024945.1 Uropsilus gracilis | reverse complement strand
TCCGCTCTGCCTTTTCTGAAGAGACCCGTGTACCAAACCCAAGCCGATCACACGTCTTCCGCATCTGGTACCTCCCAGCTCGTCTCACTTTATTTATATCTTTTCTCTTTTTTTTTGAGACTAGGTCTCACTATGTTGCCCCGGGTAGTCCCGAACCCATGGACTCCAGTGATCCCTAACCGCAGCCTCCCAGGTAGCTGGGATTACAGGCACGCACCACCACACTTGGCTATTTTTTAGAGATTAGGTCTTGCTATGTTGCCCGGGGTAGTCTCGAACCTGTGGACTCAAGCGATCCCTGGCCTCAGCCTCCCAGCGCTGGGATTACAGGCATGCGCCACTGCGTCTGGCTTTCACTTTATATATTTATCTCAGTCATGGCTTTTGCTTCTGTAACTCAAACCAAAAAAAAAAAAAAAAAAAAACCAAGCTGCATAACTAGAAAACCAGTATCCTTGGGAGGATAAGCAGGAAAAGACATCCATACTGGGAAGATGCTCCTTTTAAGAGTAACTTCTTTCACCATCTTGCTGAGTGACAGCTGCCCTAGTGGAAGGTGTATGTACCTAAGTAGCCTTAGTTATATACGTTGTGAGTGACCACAATAAGTTAGATGGTGCCACCATCTCACGTCCTGAAGGGGATGCTTTCTTGGGATGAGAACTTCAAGGTCTACGCTCAGCCACTCACACGCGCACAGCGTCGGCCACCAGGCCAGGGGACTGGGAACGTGTCCCCTCTGACGTCACCCAGCGAAGATATCTTTTGAGATCATTTCTAAGCATAAAGTCTCGCCGGATGGCTAGTTATTTTGTTGTGGTTTCTAACCTGCTGAGACCTCAGTGCCGGGATCCCACGCTGGCCGTGAGCACGTGCTCGCAGAGCAGAAAGCAACAGGAGGACAGGCAGGGAGAGGGGCTCCCCTCAGCCACCCAGGGTGGAAGTCGTCTGGAAGGCAGAGCTGGGCATCCGCCTGACCGGTCCTGTCAGGACACTCTGACCTGGGAGGTTCTGCTGTCGGGATTTAGTGCCCAAGACACTCCCCTTCTCCCCCCAGCAAAGCACATCACCCTACACTTTCAGAGGGTTTCTGGACCTCTGGACAGTAGGTAGGAGCCCACACTCCTTACCCCTCCCTAGTTCCTGTGCTTTCCTTGCCTCATACCCGTCCTTTCTAGCTAGTTCTTAGCTTCCTGCTGTGGTGGGTGAAGGTGAAAGGTAGGTGAGGGCTGCGTTGAGGAAGTCATGTTTGAGATGAGGTTGACTCGATGGATGACGGGGTGGCAGGCAGGCTTGCCACCTAAGCAGAGGCCCAGGTCGAAAGCACCTAGGCAACTGGAAGATGGAGGTGCACCTCTAGCCCAGGTAGGGGCCCAGGTGGAGAATTTTCATCCAGGTACAAGAGTTTGGGGTTTGTGCCTCACCCCAAGCACCGCCCAGTTCAGAGCCTCCGTCTGACTCCCTGCTCTGTTCTCTCCCTAGGTGCATTTCTCATACCATATTTTATTTTCCTGTTTGGGGGCGGCCTGCCTGTGTTTTTCCTGGAGGTAATCATAGGCCAGTACACCTCTGAAGGGGGCATCACCTGCTGGGAAAAGATCTGCCCCTTGTTCTCAGGTAAGTAGGGGCCGAGGTCACTGCAGCCCTCTACATGGTGATTGAGCACCACCTGTGTACCAGGTCCTTTGGAACCTCACACTGGTCACTGGGCATTGGGCCTGGGTCAAGCCAGCAGCTGGCACAGTCTCCTAACCACGTTGCTGCTGCTCACAGGAGGCTCAGGAGAAGCACTGGGATCCAGGACCCCCCTCGGGGTCTCAGCTCCACTTCCTCCTCATGACTGTGGTGACTTTGGGAAAGTCACTTATTTTTTCTCCATTTCCTCATCTATGAAAGCAGTGACATGCTTACTTGTTAGGATGGCTGTGAAGACAAAATGGCACAGCCTGTAAACGTGCTTGGTACTCTTGTGAGTAAGCACCACACTTTCCTCACATGGAGTCTTATGCCTGGTACCTGGTATGCTCGCACAAAGCAATGCTGTTGTGGTTTTAATTGTTAGGGGTGGGAGTGTGCATGAGCCTATTCATTGTTGTCAACATATTGCCCTTCCTTCCTTCCTTCCTTCCTTCCTTCCTTCCTTCCTTCCTTCCTTCCTTCCTTCCATTCATCCATCCATCCTTCCTTTTTTCCTTCCTTCTTTTCTTCCATCCATCCATCCATCCATCCATCCATCCATCCATCCATCCATCCATCCATCCATCCTTTCTTCTGTTAAGCTAGTCAACAATTAGACCATCCGTCTACATATCCACTCATTCATCTGTCCGTTTATAAACCTCACCTTCTAACTAACCATCATCCATACGTCTATCCAACAAATCAAATATCCATCCATTTAGCTATCTTATCAATCCCTCTAACCATCCATCCATCCATCCATCCATCCATCCATCCATCCATCCATCCTTCCAATTCATTCATTAACCTGTCCCTCTTCCACGCATCCATCTCCCCTGTATGTACCATCTGTTCTTTCACTTACCCTTCCATCCCATCATCCAGTTCTCCTATTTGCTGGGCACTGTTGAAGGGCCCCTCCTGGCCCCAGGCACAGCCTTCCCGTTGAGTGTGTGGCTATGCTGGGTCTAGCCTCCCTGTGACGCTCATCTCGCTTGTCCATGTCCACAGGCATCGGCTACGCCTCCATTGTGATTGTGTCCCTGCTGAACATCTACTACATCATCATCCTGGCTTGGGCCACGTACTACCTGTTTCAGTCCTTCCAGTCGGAGCTGCCCTGGGCACACTGCAACCACAGCTGGAACACGCCGCACTGCATGGAGGACACGACCCGCAGCAACCGGAGCCTTTGGGTCTCCTTCAGCGCCAGCAACTTCACCTCCCCCGTCACCGAGTTTTGGGAGTAAGACTGGTCGCGCTGACGGGAGGGGGGAGCGCCTGTGGGGGCGCGGGAAGGACAGGCAGTCTGCGCCTCCATCTTTCCCCTGGGGCTGTAGGAGTCACTAACTTGGGGTGGCGTTGGGGAGGGTACGCAGATTTAAGGAGAGAGATCTGTTCCTTTGGCCTGTGGCCTGGCATTGGATCCCAGTTCTGCTGTGTTACTGGCTGTTGACCTTGGCAAGTCAGCACCGCTTTCTGAACCTCAGTTTCTTTACCTGTCCAGTGAGGGGAAAGAACTGTCCCTGTGCACATGGGGTCTCTGAAGGTGATTTCCCACAGGCAGGTATATGTATTTCGGTTGTCGGGAAATGATCTAGTTTGCTTAATGATTTTAGACAAGAAAATGTAGTTGGCACAGCAAAGCTTACTGCAGGGGAGAATGCATACGTGAAGTAAGAGAATGCATACGTGAAAAAAGAATGCATACATGAAGAGAACGCATATGTGAAGTAAGAATGCATGCATGAAGTAAGAGAATGCACACATGAAGTAAGAATGCATACGTGAAGAGAATGCATATGTGAAGTAAGACAATGCATACGTGAAGTAAGAGAATGCATACATGGAGTAAGAGAATACATATGTGAAGTAAGAGAATGCACGCTTGAAGTAAGAGAATGCACATGTGAAGTAAGAGAAGGCACACATGAAGTAAGAATGCATACGTGAAGAGAATGCATATGTGAAGTAAGACAATGCATATGTGAAGTAAGAGAATGCATACATGGAGTAAGAGAATACATATGTGAAGTAAGAGAATGCACACATGAAGTAAGAGAATGCACATGTGAAGTAAGAGAATGCATACGTGAAGTAAGGATGCATACATGAAGTAAGAGTGCATACATGAAGTCAGAATGCACACGTGAAGTCAGAGAATGCACACGTGAAGTCAGAGAATGCGTACATGGATTCGTTACTCAAGGAAGAAGGTTAGTAGACTGGGCCAAATGTATGTGTCACCATTTGCTGTTAACCAAATTCAGTGGCTTTGACAGTAGCGGCTGCTTTGACTCCTGGTTTTGCTGATTGGCAGTTCGTGTTAAGCCCGGCTGAGCAGCTCCTCTGGCGTTCGTTGGGTGCCTTCAGGGTCGGGCAGCTCGTCCGGGGATTGGTGACCGTTGACTGGGGTGCCAGGGGCAACTGGGTCACGTGACCTCAGCACCCAGCAGGCAGGCCTGGGCCTGCTCCTAGGTGGCCCTGCCTTTCAGAAGCCACAGGTGGGAAAACCCCAATGGATCGATTTCATTATTGTCCCACTAGCCAAAGCCGAAAGACTGATCCCGAGTCCAGAGGGGGGAACGGTATCTGGGAGTGGAGCGTCGGGGGCATCAGCGCTGTCCGCCGTCGTAGGTGGTCAGGGCAGGCAGCAGAAAGGCTCGTGGAGACCTGAAGTATGGGTGCCTGTCGGCTGACATCGAGGGGGTCCGAACACCCCCTGGCAGAGGATCAGAAGTAGCTCAGTGCCTCCCTCGCCTGGGACCCAGGTGTGGGTGTGGCCTTTTGACCTGGCAGGAACCGAGAGCAGGCCTTGCTGGAGATGGTGACCAGGGCAGGGACACTGGTAAGGAAGTGAGGAGCCTCTGGTCTCCACTAGTTGAGAACCCCTGTCTTGGAGTGTGCCTTTGCCGTTTCCAGGCGTCTCCCCACCTGAGCTGGGGGAAGCAGGCCTGCAGGAGAGGGAGTCACCTCCCAAGGGTGCCGTCTGCGCTTTGGGAGTTGCAGGCAGGCAGGGGTCAGTAGGCCTCACCAGGTGTGTGGGGTCCTTGTCCCTGTCCTGACCTGCAGGCCTTTCGTCCGAGCTTGTGGGTGCCTGGACCCACTTGGATGGAGGCTCCTTTTGTCCTTGTAGACAAAGAGGGCATTGCCAGCACTTTCATCACCCCCTGGCGCCCCGCCCTCTGCAGAGCTGAGTTCACAGACAAAGAAATGTGGGCGCTTCATTCTCCTCACTTGAATGGAGCCTGAGACCACAGCCTTTCTCTGCTGTTCCTGGCACAGCCTCACCACCCAGCGCCTGCCCCACCCGCGGCACTGGCAGTCCACCAGCCACCCAGACGCCTGCTGGGGTGTTGCCTCAGGCCTGGCTGGGGGCCCGGGTTGACCCCCGCTGCCACCCTGACATGGGCACGTCCTTTCCCTCTCTGGCCTTGGTGTGCTGGTCTGCATGTGGGGGCCCTCTGGCACTGCCCTGCAGGGAGGCACAGTCACCCCAGCTGGGTGTGGCCAGGCCCTACTTGCCGGAGACCCTGCTCAGCAGATGCAGGCCATTGTTCCTCACGAAGACACTGAGAATGACCCTTCTCAGATGCCCATCAGGCCCCCAAATTGTTGTGGGACCATCTCGTCATCCCTACATGCCCCCCGGACTGGCCTTTCTGGGAAGTTCTTGGGCACCTGACTTCCCTTGATCGTGAGCTGGGGATGAGGAGCGAGAACTGGCGGGGGGTCATGACTGCCGTGAGCACTTGCCAGGGGCTGGTCCCTGTCCTGGCGGGCCATCTCTCCAGAGGCCCTGGAATTGGGGATTATCTCAGAATCCCGCTGTGCCTTTCTTCCTCAAGCCTCATGCCCAGTTGCTGGGTTCTCTCTGCATTCCCTTCCAAGCATATCCGGGATCTGAACACCCTCCCCGCTGGCACTGCAACCACCTGGCTCCCACCTGGACCCCCAGCACTGGCCTCTCTCCACCCACCCTGCCTCACCCTCCCGCCTCTCTAACCACGTGGGACTTCAAACGCATCCCTCAGCCCAGGGCCCCACGCAGGTTTCCCCAGGCCATACCCTTTGCTCCCTAGGGAGAGTCTGACCCGACAGGGACACGCTCACTGGGCACTGATCCCTTCACGAGTCCGCGCCTGCCGTGACGTGGCCGGCCGCAGCAGCGCATCCCCACCTGGCCCCCCGCAGGGGCCGTATGAGCTGGACTAAGGATGACTAGGAGCTCACTGAGCTGCAAAGCCGAGAGAACAGACATTGCCACCAGAAGGAACAGCCCACAGAGAGGCGCGGTACCCCAAAAGCACCTGAGTGTTGGGGGCAGAGGTTGGGGGCTTGGCCAGAGGATCAGACACATGAGGCTGATCTCGAATGTTGGGCCGTCTGAGCTGGGATAAGGGGGAGCTGTGGAAGGCTGTGGTGTGATTGAATCTGTTCTGGACCTTAGCCAGGGAGCATGGTGCTGGGAGAGAAGCTGACATGGCTGGAGTGCCAACTGTATACAAGGCCTCAGAGACCTCAGCCACCGGTGGTCTAGGCTCCCTCTGGGGTGAAACGCAGTTGACAGGACTTCTGAGAATGGCCATGGCCAGCCGTGAGCACCTTTGGAGCAACACGGGGCCTTGCTGAGGTGTCACTGGCTGCTCCAGAGAGACTCGAGGAAGGGTCTCCACGCCCCTTGTGCCAAAGTCCTGCCACAGCCATGCTTGGCCTTCGCTTTTCTCATGCCTGACGACTGACACTTGCCCGGCTCCCTTAGCTGTCCCATCCTGCAGCTGGAGATGCTGAAACGCGGCCTGCTTCCTGGGAGCCAGAGATAACGAGGCTCCGTGGGAGCCCTGACTTCCTCCCGTCTCTGGGCAAGGCAGGGTCCTGTTGATCTCCCTTCTCTTTATGAGTGGGTGCAGTGACTGGCTCCCACACAGCAGCATGGCTTCCTGGGACAGCCGCTCGCCTCCTTCCCTGCTGAGGGCACATGGGCCTGATCCCGTGTCCCCTCCCAGAGCTAAGTGGGGTGCAGAAGACAGGCCTCCAGGCGATGCTCACTGGGTCAGGCCCCAGGGCCAGGAAGCCGAGTGGCTTGCCCCAGGGTACAACACGTGATGCAGCTGCTACCCTGGCCCCTGAGCTCAGGACAGGCCCACAGTCACAGGTGACACTACTGTGTGGGTGACCCTGCTGGGAGTCCCCTTCCATCCGCGAGCCTCAAGCCGCATGGGCAGCAGGAGTCTGACCCCTGGGAAAGGCCCCAGACCCCTGAGACTGTCATTTCACACCAGGTTGATAATTGCACTGAGTGGCTCCCTTCTGCTCCCTAAGTGCCTCTTGTCCCTCTGTCCCCTGCTCTGGGGTCACCTCTGTCCCCAGGCTCCACTTCCCACCTAGCCCTGCAAGACAGGCAGGGCCAGCTTTGGCCAGTCGCCCTCCATCAGGCTGGAGCCGTGCCTTCCTCCCCAGTTCCTCCAGGGCCCCCTGGGAGCTCGGCACGTATCATTAGATGTTATTAGAATCAAAGAAATGAGTCATATTTGCAAACAAGCTTTGCTCGACCAATCTTCCCCTGCAGCTGTCGGCAGAGGGAGGCGCTGGGGAGAGACTTGTGCGGCCCCATGCTTGGCGGACGGGCTCTTTTATAATTGTTGCCTCCGCTGGTCTCCAGGGAAGAGCCATGGCCAATAAATGGCTGGCCTGGAGTCAAAAGGAAACGATTTGGCCCACTCGGAGGACGTATTTACATCTCTGAGTGCCGGCTGGACGGCAGCAGGGCGGCCAGGCGATTCTTTTTTGGATCCCACCCTGGGATGAATCACTACTATTCTTGGACAAGAATGCAGCGCACCTCTGGGCCTCCTCCCTCTTCTCAAGATGCGGAGAAGCCTGGGATGTTTGGAGGCCCCCTGCCAGGGTGGTATGGGTGGGACCCAGCAGCCGGGAGCTGGTCCCCAGGGTGGCACAGAGAAAAGAACCAGGCCAAAGCTCATTTTCAGCCCAGTGATTTCAGGGGACTTCCTTGAACCTCTGAGCCTCAGTTTCCTTCTCAATCGAATGGGTATAAATAGTTCACTCAACTCATGTCTGTCACGTACTGACTGGGTAGAGGCACTGTTCTGCATCAAGACAGACAGCGGCCTTGTCTCCGCAGAGACCACATTCTAGGGCAGAAAGACATGAAGCAGATAACATTAGTAAACTTGTACGAGAACAGCCGTGATAAGTGATGAAAAGAGTCAGCAGGGGAACAGGCTTGCATTCTGCATAGGTCAGCCGGGAAAGGCAGACCTGGCCAAGCGGTATTTGAACCAAGACCTGAAACGGGAGGGTGTGACCTGTCATGTAATGAGTAGCTAAGAGAACAGCCAGTTCAAAGGTCCTGAGGCAGGAGTTTGAGACCAGTTCAGGGAACAAAGCAGAAGATAGTGTGGCTGCAAAAGGACGTGAAGGGGGTTCTTGGTGGGGTTCCAGCGTGTGCTTCCAGCTGATCCTAGATACATCCCGCTGACAGCCCCTGCTTCCTTAGTCGCCCCCCACCTCCCATCAAAGTGTCTGGGGTCAAATGATAGGTTATCTGCTGCCCTGTTCAGGGAGGCCAACAACATGGGCGGGTCAGGAGGGCCCTGCTTGCCTGGATGGAGGGGGCCTTGAGAGGATGTGGACCGGAGGAGGGCCGTGGCCTGACTTGGGGTACTGAGAGAGTTCCCCTTATTGAGCAAGCAGTGGGTAAGAGTGGAGGCGGGAAGACCAGTGAGAAGCTGCTGAAAGTCTGGGAGCGGTTGGCGCCCAGACGGGTGATGGGAGCGTGAAAAGTATGTGGCCAGATTTGGGGTCACTTCTGCAGGTGTCTGGGTGGTTAGGGGGCTCTGGCAGGGGCAGGGGACCCTGGCATGCCCTCGCGCACAGGGGGAGAGTCCTGTGGAACCTCTGCTCTGGTTGAGGCCGCCCGAGTCCAAGAAAAGGGACTTTCTGAGGGTCCTTCAAACGTGGGTCCCTTCCAAAAGCGATTCAGGCCAACATGCACGGCTGCCCTGAGGTGCCTCTGGAGAGGATGTTGGTCACTGGCTCCACTCCTGAGCCGGCCTGTGTTATGACAATCCCAGACGGATGAGACACGGTCATTCCATTCCTGGGACGTCTGCGTGGCCCATTACAAACATACTCAAGAATTTAAAATAAATTTTACAAAAGTGATGTGTGCGCATTATAAATACGCAAACGGTTAAAAATAAAGCTCGAGGGTGTGCGAGCCCCCCTCCCCCACGCCTGCTCCAGCGCCCTCCCCACGGGCCGCGTCTGCTCCCAGCCAGTCTGCTCCCAGCCTCTGCGTCCGGCCACAAATAGTCCTCGCTTCCTTCCCACGGCGGGGAGCGTTCACGGGCGCCTTCTACACCTTGCTCCGTGCACCTGTTTCATTGCCAGGATATAGCTCCCTATCACGCAGGGTCCTTCCCTTCCTCTGGTCCCCACCGTCATGAGTAGTGCCCTGTGGAGCTGGGCATGCACGTCCTTGTAGGGGAGGGTCAGGAGTGAAAGCACTGGGTCAAGGACAGATGTCTTAAATGTCTTAAATGCCCCATGCACCGTGAGGCCCTGCCAGGGGCACCTCCAGCAGCGTAGAAGCAAGTGCAACTCATGTTGTCACTGTAGCCGGTCAGCTGCCCAGAGCCAGCCAGCAAAGCCGCCTCCCCCCTTGTGATGGGCTCAGCCTTGCTGAGCGCCTACTGTGTGCCTGCCTGTGAGCCTGTCCCAGGCTGCCCGCTGTCTGAGGGTGCCAGGAACGACCTGAGCTCGTCTGGGGAGCACCAGGGCAAAGGCGGCAAAGGGGCTGTCCTACTGCTACCATTCTGCTGGGCAGCTGGGCCTCCGTGGATGGCGCTGGCTCTGGAGGTCGTGACCAGGGCTTCTTGGTGTCAAGCTGTGTGTGGCAGGGGCATGGCAGGGCCCTGGATGGTAGACCGATGGCCCATCCCCTGAGGCACCCAGAATCCAGGGGACCCTGTCCCGGAGCAGGAACCAGAGTTTCTTTCTGAAGTTGAGGCTGTCTTCTCTGTTCATCAGTGTGGCACTGTCCCCCACCTGCTAGGGCATGTCCACGGGCACTTGGATTCTCAGCTGTACCATGGAGTGAGTGACCATGCTCATACCAGGTGAGCTGGATGAGGTGTCTGCCATCTGGCTGTTCTGGCCCTGGTGCTGTGGATGTCATTGCGGGCATGTTTCATGAGTTGTTCCCGAGTGACAGTGAACTTGCTGTTTGCCCTAGTTGAGGCCCTGTCACTCAGCAGGACTGCAGCCCTACTGTGTGCTGGGATCACAGCTGCGAATTCAAAGAAAGGCCTTTCTTGAAGGGCAGTTAGAGATCTTGATGCTACTTACAGTCTCCAGGCTGAAGTTTTTTGAAGAAAAAGGAAAAGAAATGAAGTCTTGACATCATGAGTGGCCCAGGAACCTGAGTCCTGACCTTGAGGTCACCTTGACAGACTGAGAGCAACCTGGTCTAGCTGTTTCCCAAGCAGCACCCTGGGCAGGAGCTGTTTGCTTTACAGAAGAGGAAACTGAGGCACAAGTCTTCCTTTCTTTTTTTTTTTGAGACCAGATCTTGCTATGTTGCCCAGGGTAGTGCCAAAACCACTGACTAAAGTAGTCCGCAGCCTCAACCTCCCAGGTAGTTGGGATTACAGGTGCCCACCACCACACCAGCTATTTTTTTTTTTTTTGAGACTAGGTCTCGCTATATTGCCCAGCGTAGTCTCGAACCCACAGACTCAAGTGATCCCTAGTCTAAGCCTCCCAGCGCTGGGATTACAGACCTGTGCCACCATGCCCGGCTCGCAGTCCCTTTCTGAGTATCCTGCGAGTAGTTTCCTTAGCAGGAATCCCAGCTCTCCCAGGGAGCCACAGTGTCCGTCTCCCTCCACCTGGCCTGGAGATGTCACAGGCAGGTGAGCTGGCTGAGTGGGGGTCAGGTTGAAGTGGCCGCCCTCAGGCCTGGCTGCAGCAGGCGGAGCTCAGACAGCAGGGGCAGTTCCTGGGCTTTTAGTGTCATGCTCACTGCCCTGGCTCCTGATGGCACCTGCCCGAGCACGTGTCTGAGGAGGTGCTGGCACACAGTCTGCTGTTCTCTAGGTTGGTGACGCCAAGACCCAGCTCTGCCGCGTGACCCTGGGCAGGGCTGTGGCCACCCTGGGCGGGGCTGGTGGTCCTTCTCACTGCTGATGTGTCTCTTCCCAAGGCTTTCCCTGCCGGGCCAGGAACGGGGTGGACACAGCTTGGCTTAGGTGTGTCTGTGTGCCGGGTATTCTCTGGGGCGCCTCAGCACCGGGGGAGTTCCTAGGACATGGGGGTGTGGAGCACTGGCTACTCCGGTCATTAGCGCCTCATGTGGGTTTCTTCTCACGAGGTGGATGGGTGATGCGCAGGGATGGGATGAGCTCCTCCTCTTGACGTTACTCTTTAGTGAGAGACCCGGATAAAACCGGGCCAGTAATAAAAGAGGTGTGCCCAGTGGAGGGCTGCTGTGTCCATCATGGGCGTGAGGAGCCTGGAGTCCGGGAGCTAGGAGACTCACACAGAGCCAGCACTGGCACCGGGCATGTGAGCTGGAAACCTGTGTTTGAGCTGCAGTGGGCACTGATGGCTCTCTCGCCACTCAGGCATCAGGACCCATTTGACAGATGAGGAAACTGAGGCTCAGGGGCCCCTTAACTTGCCCAAGGATAAAGTTGAACCAGGTTTCCTTGTTGCCATACCTGTACTATCACATGAGCTGAGCTGTTTCCCAGACCAACGGACTTCCTGGGCTTGGAGTGACCGGGGACCTTGGACATGGGCAGCATCAGACAAGGCTCTGCATGCTGGCCTGGGGTGGCCTGACCTTAGCTCTGCCCCCGCTGGCCTGCCTGACCTGTGCTGTGTTTGCTCGAAGGCGCAACGTGCTGAGCCTATCCTCTGGCATCGATGACCCTGGCTCTCTGAAGTGGGACCTGGCTCTCTGCCTCCTCTTCGTCTGGCTGATCTGCTTCTTCTGCATCTGGAAGGGCGTCAGGTCCACGGGGAAGGTGAGTTGGCCTTCTGTCCCTCCCCCACCCCACAGGGGGCTTTCCTTCCCCCAACTGACCCGGACTTGGATGGGACACAGCCTGAAACACCACTTCTTGGAAAGCACTTGCCCGTTTCCTGGCCTTAAGACAGTTCCACCTTGTCCAGTTTCTGGTTATGGATGGTTTAACAACCAGCTCTCCCGCCTCCCGTCCAGCCAGCTGGAGTGCCACGCACCTCAGGTTGCCCTAGCAAGGTGCTTGTGCAGACCACAAAAGTAGCAGCAGGTTAGCTGGTAGTTTGGTACCTGTCAACAACACAGACGCTTGGCTTTGCAAAGTGATTTGCCTGTAGCATGTGCAGCCTGGGGAGTCGGTTGGAAATGTAGAGGCCTGGCCTACCCCAGACACACAGCGTCCCCAGGCGCTCTGCCTTCACCGAGGCTGGAGAGGTACCGTGTGCTGGGGTTTCCGCTGCCAAGTCAGGCTAACTGAATTATCTCCTAAGTAAAACTTCAGCTGGCAGCTGAGATGTTAGTTATTAAGCAAAGTGTTCCATGATCATGAAGTCCTTTGCTCCTAACCGAGATGTTAGATGTTAACTGAAAGCAGTCACCACTGCTGACATATTTGCGACTGATTAATCTGTTACCCGGTGGCCAGGATGTTAGCTATTAACAAAGATGGTAACTGATAATTAAAATGGTAGCTCGTCATTAAGGGTTTTGGTAGAGCTGGCATACAGGCGAGCCTGAAAGTGTTTGCCTATAAACACAGACCGAGGTCGGGGTCACTTTGAGGGTGGTGGGTGCAGAGAGGTTTGTGAAGATGGTGTGACCTGCCTCCGCTGGTCTTCAGCATTCCTGTCTTTAGTGTCTTGAGTCAGGGGGACCAAAATCTTAGAGATAAAGTTCACGGGTCAAACGGTGCTTGAGGGGGTGTTCACATGGGAGGCTTGGCACACGGCTTTGTAGGTCTGAACACATTATAGGGTCAACTGCACGTCCCCGCAGGGGTGGGGTCTGGAACCTCGGGTTGCAGAAACAGAGAGCACCCAGAGGCGGCCTGCACCCCCACGCATTCTGCCAGTTTCTTGGGGCAGCATCATCCCGTAGCCGTAAAGTGCAGTCTGAGCAGGATGCAGGCTTCAGAACCCTCTGGGGGCCAGCTCGGGGGGCCATGTCTCCCTACCTTCTTGGAGCACACCCTCACCTGTGTCATCCACTTTCGCCTCTTCCATCTCTGTGGACACCATTTTGTTACCTTGTTCAAACCATTTCCCTGGTTTCCTTTAAACAACGTGGGAACTGAGCTTGGTCAAGGGTAAGTGGCTTGTCCGCTTCCTTGACTAGAAGATGGACGGCACTGACCCTGTAGGGGGTGTGTTAAGCCCCAGCATGGTGGGCAACGCTGGTGCACAGACACCCGGCTCCTCCTCACTGCCTCAGTTTCCCCACTTAGATAATCAGGAAGCTTCTAGGGTGCGCAGGCCTCAACCCTGCTGGAGACATGACTACCTCTGCAGTGCTCATGTCTTGAACCTCTGCTGTCTGCCACATGCTGGAGCAGATCTGGGGCCAGGGACGCACGGGCTGACAGAGCAGACGGCCCGGGCTTTGTTGTGGGTTGTGCGAGATGAATATGTAAACTATACAGGCGTCTGGTGATCAGACCGTGGGCAAGGAGAACTTGGCGAAACAGGATACAGGGTGTTGGGGTGCAGTTTTGAACAGGGTGGCAGGCCAGGCTCACCAGGCGGGTGACCTGGGGGTGGGTGTGTGTGTGTGTGTGTGATGTGAAGGAGGCCTGGCGGCAAACCAGGTGGACATCTGCGAGGAGATGCCCCAGACAGAGCCTGTGGAAGCCTGTCTGGTGGAGGAGTGTGGTGTGGAGCAGAGGGATGACCAGCAAGGGGCATTAGAAGTCGCGGTGCCAGGCTGCCCCTGTGGCCAGCGAAGACGTGACTTGCCAGAGGTTCCCCAGCCCCGCCCCTGGAGACAGCCTCCTCCTCAGGCGGCTCCAAGCCCCCAGGGGCAGGCGTGAGGGGCAGGCGTGGTTCCCAGAACAATAGCAGGGCCTGGGCCAGCTCGGAGAAGCCAAGACAAACACACTAGGCTCGGCGGACTTCCTCAAGCTCCATGGTCAGCCTGCCGCCACCGGCCATGGCTTCCAGCCCTGGCCCCAGCCCAGCTTCACCGCCACCCAGCTTCACCGCCACCCAGCTTCACCACCACCGTGGGTGCTGGGCCCACGGGCAGCAGTCAGGCTGGCCTCATCCTGGCCAGTCCCAGGCCGCGGAGACTGGGGCCCCAAGTTCAAGTGTCTCCCTGAGACTCGATTTCCTCTTTTTGCCGTGGTCAGCATTCCATGGGCCTGAGTCTTGGCTCGGAGCAGGCTGTGGCTTAATTCATTCTAATAGCGATCATGGCAGCCGACGCCGTGCCCCACAAGGGAGCCAGCTCCCCCTCACCTGCTGTTGATTAGCTCGTGGAAGCCTCACAGTGCTCTGTGGTCTGTTTGACGGATGGGGCGATGGTGTGGAGAGGTTAATGGACGGGCCCAGGTTACACAGCTTGTGAGTGACCAGCCTCAGGTTTAAAACCCAGGCCTGACTGTGGGGCCACTAGCCTTCCCAGCTCCTGGCTGTCACTTGTGCTGTGCTGGCCTGACCATGCCGTGGGCACGAGGCTGGATGGTCCTGTTCTCACCACTTCGAGGCCCAGGCAGGGGACAGAAGCGCAGAACCCCTGGCAGGAGGTGCCACCCAAAGGGGGTGTGTTCTGGGCTATTAGCACGGATCCCTCTGCATCGCCAGCCTCCGGGCAGGGCAGCTTGTCCCCTCCAGCACTGTCCGGTCTGGGTCTCAGCTCAGTTCCACAGGCTGCAGGACGTTGGGCAAGTCCCTTCCCGTGAGCACGGTTAGCCTCGGTTTCCCCTGTGTGGCATGACCCAGCAAGGTGGTTGTGAAGATTAAGTGTGTTTGGACCCACAAAGCTCTGAGCATAGTGTCTGGCACTCAGCCTGCATCGTCCCCGATGTGGGTGTCTTGAGGACCCCCGGCCCTGCCTTGGTGCCTGACACACACCCATGACCCCTCATCTCTGGGATGAGTAGCCCAGCTCCCAGGCTTTCACCCCCAGAGGAAGCTCAGGCATCCACCCAGCTCCTGCCTCGAAGGCCACCCTCTCTCTGCACAGCTCTGGGGAGGAGGAAGAGTTGTCCTTGCAAGTTTCCAGAGCAATTGGGCCACAGGGCTTTTGGGTCGAGGGCTCAGAGGAGCCACGGAGGCTCGCCAGCAAGAGTGGAAAAATACCATGTCCCGTGGCAAAGCCTGCTGGGCCAGCGCCAGAGGCCCACTGGCGGCGGCTGGCACCAGCCTCTCCCGCGAGGATCCCAGGGGAGCCACGGAAAAGTTGAGAGAAAGGCTCTCAGGGGCTCGTCCTTAGCGTGGCGGGTTCTGCAAAACAAGGGTGGTTTTCCAGTGAGGTGGTGGGGCCAGCAGGGATGCTCTGCTCTGGGCTTGGGGAGGAGCTGCATATACACACATGCACACACACCCTCACATACATACCCTCACATATACACCCTCACACACACACACACACACACACACACACCCTCATATGCACTCCCTCACACACATGCACCCTCACACACTCTCACACACATGTGTGCACACAAACACCCTCACACACATACCCTCACACACATGAATGCCCTCACATACTCACACACCTTCATACCCCCCTCACATCCACCCCCTCAAACCCCCTCACACACATGCATGCTCACACACACTCTCACGCACATGCCCTCACACACACCCTCATACACATACCCTCACATGAACACCCTCACATGCATGCCCTCACATACACACCTCCCACACATGCATACACACATACCCTCACACACACACCCTCACACACATGCACATACACACACCTTCACATGCATGCCCTCACACACACCCTCACATGCACACCCTCACACACTCTCACATGCATGCCCTCACACACGCACACCCTCATACCCCCTTACATACACACCCTCACACACACTCTCACAAACATTCATGCACACACACCCTCACACACATGCCCTCACATACCCTCACATGCACACCCTCACATGCATGCCCTCACACACACACTTACACACATGCCCTCATACATACCCTCACACACATGCGCGTGCACACACAAACACCCTCCCATACATGCACACACACGAGACGACGGGCCTTGAAGCCAGGTGGCCTAGATTACATCCCGTCTCTACCACCTGATAGGTGTGGGACCCCAGGCAGATGACATCACCTCTCTGAGCCTCAGTTTCCTTCTCTGGAGGATGCAGCTAATAGTAGTCCCTGCCTCGTCAGGGGTCTGTGAGCATTCCATGGGTTCATGCCCATGACGCTCTTAGCATCACGCTGGCACACAGCAAGTGTGCTGAGTGCTTGTTAAGTGAATTAAATACATGGAAGCAAGGGAAGCCACCCCCATCCCCAAGAGGTGTCCTGTGTCCCTGACACAAAGCCCTCTGGCCACGGCCAGCCGGGTGGCCGGTCAGTGGGTTGACTTTGAAGTGGCCGCCCTCTGGGGAGAGCCTGCTGTCAGCAGCTATTGTTCAGAAGCCCCGGGTGTGGCCCACCGCGGGTCCCAGAGGTGGGGACATGTCGGGGGCCTGTCTGCAGGAAGGGAGGAGCAGCCTGTAGGGCAGACAGGTTTTCTTCTTTCACCCCTCTGGCTTCCTGGCCTGCCCCCACCCTGCCTTCTTGTCCTGGAGAAATTACAAGGCTTTCGCTCCAAGGAGAGGGAAATAAGGCTGGAAATGAGGCTCACTGCGGCACACGTAGGCCTAAGGGACATGGGGATCGGAGGGCACAGCAGAGGCAGCTATGCCTCCAGCCGTGTGGCCAGCCATGTGTGGAGTACTCTTGGGCCCGATGGACACACAGGACACCAGCTGGGAGGTGGCAGGGGCAGCCAGAGACCCAGCCTGGTCCGTGCCACCTCACCCCCCGCCCCCTGGAGCAACAGAACTGGAGGGAAATTCAGCCTCGACTGGTCCCTGCTCCCCATCCTGGGTGGGGTGACCAAAGCCCAAAGAGGGGCACGGGACTAGTTTGAGCTCCCACCTGAGCCCTCCTGGGGTGGGGTTGAATCCATTCTGCTTCTTGCTGTTGTCATTAGGGACAGGCTTTGGGGCCCGTCCGCCCTCTGTCATCTAAGTGCTCTGGGCAACCGTGGACTCTCTGGTCCTGGATGTCCTTACCTTCCAGTTTAGGGTGTGACTGAAACCTCCTCTCAGGTGTAGGGCAGAACCAGTGACTAGAAGGTGCACTTGGAATAGCTCTGGGTACACAGCTGGTGCTCAATAAATGCTGACCGGGGTTGGTAGTCTGGGGCAGTAGTCAGGAAAGACCCAAGGTCCCCCATTTGGGAAGCCCTTCTCTGGCTGTTTCCACCACGGGGACGGGGGCCGTGGAGAAGGCTGGTGCCTGTGAGGTCTGGCTCCCTCTCTGCCGCGTCTCCTTTCCCCCTGCTCTGCCCCCCAACCCCACACCTCGCCCCTCTGCTCTGAGCCTGTGTCCTCGCCTGTCAGGTGGGCACGTGAGCCATGCACTGCTGTCTCCCTGGTCCCCAACTCCCTCGGGGAGGTGGCAGCTCTGAGCAGCCAGTGGTGGGAGTGGGCTTGTGGCTTCCCGCAGGCCCCTCACCCGCCAGGTGACATCCCTCCCGCCCGTGTTTGGAGTGCTGAGCCCTCCGCATTCTGGGCACGGGCCCAGACCTCTGGAGATGACCCGGGCACATCATTAAGCCCCTCCTCTGGTTCTCTGGGAGGCCATTGCAATGACTTGGGGCTCTGCTGAGCCTGAGGGGACCCTGCTCAGCCAGTGCCCTGCTGGGAATGGCCACTCTGCTTCCGTGAGACACCTTCCAGACCCTCCCTCCCAGGCCTAAACCCTGCCTGGAACCCTCTTGTGCTGGAAAGACAAGTGTCTAGGGACGTCGCAGTGCACAGCTCACGGGCCCCCGCCCCTACCCCACAAGACCCTGGCCAGTGCTTTGGAAGCAGGAGGAGGGGAAGGACAGCAGGTCTCAGGCTTGGAGAGGTTAGCTTGGCCATCTCTGGCTCCCCTTCACGTTGACCTTGGCCTGTGGGATGGGCTGCATGGCCCAGGAAAGGCTGGGGCCTTCCCCAGGCTGGCGCAGGGGCACTTCCTGCGGCCCCCACATCTCAGTCCCTACGTTCCTGGCGCTGTTTCGGTGGTGCAGCAAGCACTGCCCTTGGTGAGGGCCGCTGCGACTTCTCTCCTGTTTCACGCTTGAGGCGGCAGGCCAAGAGAGCTCAACCTCTCTCCCAGCTGAGGCTACGCAACAAGTCAGGGCCGGCCTGGGGTCTGAGGCCACCCACGCCTCACCACGGCCAGGCACGCACAGGTACAGGGCTAGCTGGCGAGCTGGGTGCCAAGGGCCAGCCTCTGGGCCAGGCCGTCACTTATGCACTGGCCACTTTGCTCTTGCTCTGCGTTTTCCTCCTCCACCCATTGGGAACGTCCACTCCGTGAAGGAGTCAGTGCTGTCCCTTCTGTCTACCACCGCCCTTGCATGTTCAGTGGAGGCTGAGTCTCGCTAGATCTGTCACTGAGCACTTCTTTATACCCAGGTGACAGATGGGGCTGCTGAGGCCCGGAGAGGCCAAGCAGCTAGCCCATGTGACGGAGCAATGACAGAAACGGCCCCAGAGCCGTCTCCGCGCTGGCCCCGCCACCGGACCTCCCCTAAGCCCTGTCCTTCCTCACAGGTCGTCTACTTCACGGCCACGTTCCCCTTCGCCATGCTCCTGGTCCTGCTGGTGCGTGGACTGACGCTGCCCGGCGCAGGTGCGGGCATCAAGTTCTATCTGTACCCCAACATCACCCGCCTCGAGGACCCACAGGTACCGGGGGGCCGGCTGCCCCTCCCCAGGGCTGGGCAGGGCGGGGCCGAGGGAGCTGGCAGCCCCGCTCGGAGGTTCTCGGGCGCAGCTTCCAGCTGGGCGGCAGCCCGGGTACTTTTCCACTGGGCCGTGGCGAGCTGCTCATGGCGCCCATGGACCTTCCAGCTGTGTGTATCTTTTCACGTTGAGGACTCCTGAGGCCAGCCAATTATAGCGTCTGCCTCGGGCATGGTGCCAGGCGAGGGAGCGCAGTCTTCCTGCGCGCCGCCCTCCTTGGGTCTGGCCTCTGCCCGCGGCGGCCCAGAGCCCTGCGCTGTGGGGGGCAGAGAGCGGCTGGCTCCTTGGCCGGGGATAGAATTCAGACTTGGTGACCTCTTCGAAGGTCGAGGGGCCAACGCCGCAAGTCCACCGCCCGGCACGCGGGCACGTGACTACGGGGGGCTGGAAAAACCCCGGGTGGTTTTGCTGGCACCTCTGAGGACCTTCTGTCCCCAGGCGCCTCAGACTTAAGGTTGCCTCCACGCCTGTGCTGGGCTGGGCCTCCTCCCCAGTGTCCTTTTGCCCTGGGCAGGAGGTAGGAGGGGGCTTGGCCAGCGTCAGAGGACAGCTGTTGGGCCACTCTGTGGCCATCAGGAACGCCTTGCTGAAGGTTCTGGAGAAGATTGTAGCCTGCCCGGGTCCACTAGGGAGTTCCTCCCCATTCTCACTCAGGGGTCCCCTGTCCACAGTTGCAGTAACGGTGGCAGCTTTGACATAGGGGCCTACATGTCTGGTCTGGGCTGACTCTTGATTTGCTGACCCCACAGACCAGTTCTGGGGGGCAGGGCCATGGAGCACCTTTGCCAGATGTGCAAACAGGCTCCAAGAGGCTTACTTATCTGCCCAGGTTCCTGCCATGGTTGGAATCTGAAGTCCTGTACTTGAAAAGCCCAGCCTTTTAATGCTGCTGCTACCTGACTGGGGGGGGGGGGCTCCTTCTACATCTGGGGTTCCTTCCAGCTCAGGATTACCTTTGATAGGCACCTTGGAGTCCAGCGAAGATGCTACAGCTACAGCTGCAGTTGAGAATCTGCACCTTTCAAAGGGCCATTCTCGGCCAGGTGGCCAGGGACCCTCGCTGCCTCCTCCAGGAAGCCTGCTCTGATCACCTTTTCTCTCTCTTCTTGCCATCCCTCCACCCTGCATCCCCAGGTCTGGATTGACGCGGGGACCCAAATATTCTTTTCCTATGCCATCTGCCTGGGGGCCATGACCTCACTTGGGAGCTACAACAAGTACAAGTACAACTCGTACAGGCAAGTGTTGCGCCGGCGGGCCTGGTGGACCTTAGCAATGATGATGATGTTTAAAGAGAGAAGAAGTAGGGAGCCTGGCTTCCTTGTGTTGTGAATTAACTTGCTCCCTGACATATGTGTAACTTAGGGACTGTTTGCTGCTGGGATGCCTGAACAGTGGTACCAGTTTTGTGTCTGGCTTCGCAATTTTTTCCATCCTGGGCTTCATGGCACAAGAGCAAGGGGTGGACATTGCTGATGTGGCTGAGTCAGGTATGGTGGTATCGGTGGCAGTGGTGGTGGGCACTGCCACCTAGTGTGTAAGCCAAGTACTGCAGGCATGAAGCCAGACCCCAGGGTGCTTGTGGGGGGGGGGACGAGCCTGGTTTCCAGAATGGACACCCCCCCCCCACCAAGATGTTTCCCAAGGATCAAGCTAAATTTTAAAGACTTTCATCGCAGTTTTGCCCAAGGGGCGGCAGAAGCACGGGGGTTGACTAAGTTGGGGGATGTTGAGCTACTTCTGTGTGGTCTTCCCCCCTCCCCCTTTCCCCGAAAAGCTCCCGGTTTCGGCAGCAGAAACCACTCTCCTAACTCAGGCCCAGGTCAGCCACCGGCCAGCCTTCCGTCACCACCTTCTCAGCTTCGGTTTCTGTATTTTGCACTTTGCTCCCAGCGCACCCCCTCTCAGTGAGCTCGTTCATTCATCCCACCGATGCTTATTGACGACCTGTTTCCACCTGTGTCAGGCACCACCGTAGGCACGGGGCTGGGGGGCAGGCGCTGGGCGTGCGGGCTGCCCTCTGGGACACCAGCAGGTCTGACTTGGGTAGCCTGCGGGGACCTCACCACCACCCCTCAGCATGTGGGGCCCTGTTGGGATGTCAGCCCCGGCACACTGGGAAGTGAAGAGTCTCAGAGCCACAGACTCTGCAGAGCCAGGATCTCGGGCCAGGGTCCTGGAGCGCCAGCAAGGTGGTTCTGGAACCTGAGAAAACCTGAGGTCTCAGGTGCTAGAATCTGTGTCTCAGAGCCTCAGGGGCCTAGTTGTAGCACCTGCCGTGGATCCTCTAGTGCTGCACTTGCGGCTTCACACTGCAGGGACATAGTGGTGGAACCAACTCTCAGGACCCTCTAAGTCCACCCCTTTGGCTTTCCCACTCTTCCCCAGCCCTGCCCAGCCCCCTTGCAGGCTGGAGGGTCAGCCGCCTGCTCCACCTAACTTCCCTTGCCCTCTGAGGCCGCCTGGGGGACAGGCAAGAGTCTGGGGCTGAAGCTCCTCTCTGGCCCCAGATGAGTGTAAGGTCTTAGCTCCGGGAACCAGCACAGACCAGGCTCAGGCCGATTGCCCCCTACCCCCAGGCAGAGAACCCTGTCACTGGGGCGCCATGATCAGGGACAGAACTGGGCTCTGGGACAGCTGTTCAACGGGCCTCCTGGCATGAGGAAGCCCCCTCTCCGCCTCCCCACCTGCCTGGACACCGGCCGCCCTGGGCCCTGCCCTGCTCAGGAAAGGACGCTGCCCTCTGGGCGGGCCAGCCTTCACCCTGGCCGGCGAGCCGCTCGACAGGTCCACACCTTGGCCCCACCACTCTCTCCACTGCCCATGTCCCAGGCTGGACCATCCGATCGTTTTCCCTCCCTGAGAGCCTTAAAAGGCAGGCCAGAGGCGGAGGACACAGAAAGTCATTCCAGAAATATCCACACCCACTTGGGAGTTTGACAGTTAGTGTGACCGGGAAGGGGGGCAGTTTATACCTCCCCGCAGATGGCTTTCTTCACTCAAGGGCTCACAGACCCTTTCGGACTGACCGGGAGTCACCGGCCCCACGGGGCAAATTTGGTGGTAGGCGGTGCACCCTCATTCGTATGAAGCAGATCTTTCTCGGGCTTTTGATCTCACCGGCTCTGTCAGCAACCTGAGTGGCTTTCTTCCTCCCGTCCACTTCAAAGCCCTTGTCCTTTATTCCCCACGGTGATGTCTGAACAGCCGACACCCCCAGGGTGGTTATTTCTCTAATAAGCTTTTAACAAGCACCATATTGAGCGAAGTGCATCTGAACCAGAGAATTATTTAGCCGAACGGCGTGCACACGAGACGTGGTGTGCGTGCCCTTTGCGGGCACAGGCTCAGAGGGGCCGGGTCGCGGCGTCCTCTCACACGGCATCTCTCTCTCGGTCCCCGCTCACACCCTCGGCTTGAGAAAGGCAAAACTGAAATACAGAAACGAGCGCCTTGAGAACCTCCACGAGGCCCTGGCGGGTGGGGGGTGGCGGGGGGGACCCCATTTTACATCTGTCTCGCAGTCAGCTGGACTCTTCCTCACGCAGGGACCTGGACCCAGCGGGGCCAGACCTGATGTGTTGGAGGGCCGGGGCCCCAGTCCAGGTGGAAGCTCTGCTCTGTTGCCACTCGAAATCCTTCCCCCATGTCACATGGAGTCTCCTACCGCGGCCCCTGCCGGCTTCCCCTGGGGTCCAGTGGACTCTGGAGCTTGTAAGGACTCACCCTCGCCCATCTCATTTGTATTCAACTCTGGAGAGGATGTGGTTTCTGTCTCCCATTTATTTAAGTAGAAAAACAAACAACAAACTTTTTTTTTCCATCCCTAAAGTAGCCATTTGGTTTCTGATCCTGCTCTGATGAAACTCGCCCTCCTCCCGCCCCATTTCTTTCACGGGTCTTAGATTTTTTTTTTTTTTTTTTTGTGAGACTAGGTCTCACTGTGTTGCCCGGGGTAGTCCCAGTCCCGTGGACTCAAGCGATCCCCAGCCTCAGCCTCCCAGGTAGCTGGGATTACAGGCGCCCACCATCGCGCCCAGCTGCTTGTTTGAGAACAGGTCTCGCTATGTTGCCCAGGGTCGTCTTGAACTTGCAGCCTCAAGTGATCCCAGGCCTCTTGCCTCCCAGTGCTTGGATTACAGGCGTGCGACACCATGCCTGGCAGACTTTTTTGTGAATTTACCTCATTTTCCCAGCACAGGTCTCTGAGGCCGCCTCCCTTTTCGCTACTCTACACCCACCACAGGCCCTACTCACCTCAGCTCCTCCCGGACACCTTCTCCGGCTGGTGGGTGGAGGTAGAAGGAGACATTTCTCTGTCTCGCAGTTTGCTGTCAGTGAGACCCCGGGACCCTCGGGGCTCCCGTCCCCCCGAACCGGGGCTCCAGACTCCATCAGCTCCCCCTCTTTGGGAACCAGCAGCCCCTTTCTAGGGTCTTTGGTATCGGCAAGAAGAATCTGCACACAAGATTCCTAGGGAGTAGTTTCCGGTGACCTGCCCCTCCTCGGGAAACTGAGGCTCTGGAGGGCGTGTGCTGATGTAATAGAGATGGTAGAAGGAGAGCTGAGGTGCCCACTGGGGTCTGGCCCCTCAGCTGTGGGTCCTGAGTGACCCTGCCTGGCCCTTGAGGGGCTTGGCTGCGCCCCTGCCTGGTGGGTACACAGGCATGTCCCTGGAGAGACGCCCGCCCCGTGGGGTCCAGGTGGGGATTCTTTTTTCGCTTCCCACGCCTACCGCGAATGTTTTAGTCATTACCTCAAACCCTAGAAACCTGTTCTCCGCACTCAAGGGCTCAGGAGTCCGATAACCAGAACATTCCCCCTTGCTTCCTTCCAGCCTATGTGGTTGCTCTGGTTTGGGGGGGCTGGAGGGGAGGGGAGGAGCCCCCCCCTTTCCCAAGCTGGCAGACTGAGTGCAGGCTCAGTCCCATTTCCGGCCCCCAAGACCCAGTGTCCGTGCAGATTCTGGTGTGCGAGGAGCCGCCGTGCTGCTGCGTAGGAGACAGATGCTAAAACGGGGCCCCGCCTGGGCCCTGTGGCCCACCCTAAAGCAAGACAGACCTGTTTGCATCCCCCCAGCAAGAATTCAGACCCGGCTCCGCCCTGCATTTTGAGTTTGGGAGACCTGACCCAGGTGTCTTTGTGTGAGCTGGTGTTCCAGGCGGCTCGGTCTCTGACTGGCTCTCCCTCTGCCCCTCCCCATTTTCTCTTCCCTCTAGGTCCCGGCCTGGCCTTCATTGCCTACCCAAAAGCTGTGACAATGATGCCGCTGCCCACGTTTTGGTCCATTCTTTTTTTTATCATGCTTCTCTTGCTTGGACTGGATAGCCAGGTACGTGGCCCCGGTGTGACCGTCCTGCCCACGGGGAGTGACTTCTGGGAAAGCCTCCTCCTCCTCTGAGGGGTGGGCATACCCCTTCCCCTCCACCCTGAGGGCAGGCTTGCAGCATCGAGGGGGTTCCCAGCCCCAAGAATGGGGAAGACTTCAGAACCACAGTCAAGGGTTGTGTCCCAAAGCTTGCGTCTGGCCCCCCAGCAGGGGAAATGGACATGAGAGATGGGCTCTAATGAAGCCCCCCAGGGAACAGAACAAGCAGTGATGCTGTGGGGAGGCTGCTATGTCGCAGGCCTGTCCAGGCGGCGTGTCCAGTCCTAGGAACCACCAGGGCTGCTGGGTCCTGCTTGGCTCCTGTGCTTTCTGGGGCCCATGGAGGCGCACACTGACCCCTTGGGGTCACCTGGTCTCCAGTACTTCGCACACAGTGGGGGGCTTGGGGAATTTTGCCCATCCTGGCCCTGAGGCTGGGCATGTGGGCTTCCGCCCTCTGAGGCGGCATCCCCTCCCTCCCCTGAGACGCTGCCCCTCATGCTGTCTCTCAGCTGGACATGTCCCTGACAGCCAAGCCGAGGCCAAGACTGGCCTTGGAGCAAGCCCTCCAGGCCCTCCTCGCTGCCCTGTGGGCTTGTTTCTTGCTGCCCTGAGCCTCAGTTTCCTCCTAGGGAATGGTGTGACTGTACCACCTCGCCCTGTGAAGGCGGCAGGAGCGGTGCTTAGCACCAAGTGGTTCGTGGTGCTGGAGGACGCTTATCCTGGCTGCCTGGACCCCTTTTCCTGGAGCACAGGCCTCTTCACAGGGCTCCTCTCCAGATGGCAACCCAGAACCAGCGTGACTCCCCTGTGCGGGGTGGCCTGGTCAGTTACAGCCCATGGGGGTGCCATGCAGGCCTCTGAGGCCAGCCACTGAGAAGCGGCCACTGCAGTCTCTGCAGTGGCCTGGAGTCCAGCTGCCTCAGCGACTTCTTGGGTCAGCTAGGACCTGGGGGGGCAGAGGGGGGCTGCGTCCAGTGCAGACACTTTGCTGCCTGTCTCATGGGCCACGGCCTCAAAACCAGTGCCCAGGGCAGGGCCCCGGGGAGCTCAGGACAGAGAGGAGGAAAGTTTCAGAAGGTCAGGCAGAGGAGAGGAGGCGGGCTGCTGGCAAGGTCAGGAACCAGAGAAAGATTTGGCAGAGGGGCTCGGGATTAGCAGGGAAGACAGAATGGAAACATTTGGAAGACTGAAAACAAAATACTTGTGCAGTTGTTGATGGGCCTGAGCGGCGTAAACAGCAAGAGGGCTCCATTCATCATCCCTCATTAATGAGTTTGGCCTTCGGGGGGCCCCAGCAAGTGGCTTTATCGCTTCTTCCAGTGAGAGCAGAAAACAAAAACAGAGAGAGGTTAATAAATGATGAGGCCTGTCATCTCCACGGGCCCAAAATAGGCCTCGCGGGCTCAACCGCTTGCGGAGTGAGGGGCAGTTACTCATTAGACCTTCTCCCTGGGGGGCAGGTGGGGTTGGCTGCAGATGTGACCCTGCCTGGGTGCGGGGCAGCCAGGTGCCTGGTAATCTCTGAACGCTCCTTGCCAGCCTCGCCTGGGCCGCAGCGTGTGGGTGGAGGCCAGAGCCAGCAGTCATGCCCACAGGGCAGTTGGGACACCGTGTCTCGGGAGCCTCGGGGCAGAGGGCAGGACCCCCTCCCTTGCATCTGTTCACCCTGGGAATGTGGCCATGACAGCCTGGCACACAGGGCCGGGTCAGGGCAGAGTCCAGCCAGGCATGGTGCTCACGCGGCCCCGGCTTCAGGCCAGCTCTTGGTGTGCCTGCTGGGTAACGAGATGCCATGTAAAATGGGCATCTGGACCCTCAACCTCGTGCCTGGTTTTGTGCCTGCACCACCATTTCCAGAACATTCTCATCTCCCTGAACTGAAACTGGGACCTCGCTGGCACTGGCTCCCTGCTACCCCCCTCTACGCCTACGAGCTCTTGTTTGCAGTGTCCTGACCCTGGGTGCGGCGGCCACCCTCTGGAGCGAGGCTGAGCTTGGAGCCAGCAGGGCTTGGGTCACACACAGGTTAAGCTGCGGGGCCCTGACCTTGGCTCAGCCTGGCCTCAGACCTGCTGGCTGGGACCCGCTGACCATCGAGCTCCCCCAGATCACTCCCTCCGTGGACATGCAGACATCTGAGGTGGAGGCCCTGCTGGCGGCCGTGACCTCGCTCTTTAGAAGGGCTCTCCCAGGGTCGCTCGCACTCAGGCAGGCTCATTCTTGGCTTCAGTGCCTCTGTGCCACTGCATCCTGGAGAGGTGGGCTGGGATATCCCACCCGAGGAAGCAGACGCCCGGGGATGTGGGGCTGTCCCAGGGGACAAAGAGGGAGACGAGAACCGGAGCCTCCCTGCTCCCCCAGAGTGCGCCATGCTGCTCCCTGCCGCGGTTAACCACCTAATTGCCAATTACCTCTGATAATTGCAGCCTTCTTCACCGTTGAGATATCACTGGGCACGAACCCTCCAT
>PVHY01019886.1:0-26600 GCA_004024945.1 Uropsilus gracilis | reverse complement strand
TGGGAATCTACCCAAAAGAGACCTCAATGTGGGTACAAAAGGACACCTGTGCCCGGATGTTTACTGCAGCACAATTTATAATTGCAAGGTCATGGAAACAACCTAAATGCCCCCAAACAGATGACTGGATGAAAAAAATGTGGTATATATACATGATGGAATATTACTCATCAATTAAAAATGACAAATTTGACGACTTCATAACAACATGGATGTATTTAGAAGAAATCATATTAGCAGAAACAAGCTATAAAGAAAAAGGCAGAAACCAAATGTTTCACTAATATATGGGATATAGTGAAAAAAAAATAAACAAAAGCCTTGAGGAAAGTCAAAACAAGCTAAGCACCAAAATGAAGCGCACAACTATGAACAGGAGGGAAAGGGGGTGAAGGGAGGGGAGGGGGGAGCAAATCCTTGAGATTACAATGTTGTGAAATTTATATATAAATAAATTTAAAAAAATAAAAAAAACAGATTACAATTTCTTTGATTTGTTAGTAAACAAGGATGTAGTATACTGGAGAAAATGTATAATCAAATGTAGATATCAAGATATCTAATGCACCCTCCAAATCCTTAACTGTAAATATACTGTACTTACTAAGCATGGATACAACAGTTGTTCAGAACAAGCTTACAAAAACTTAAAGTTTGAGTGTCACATGTTTACTTCTTGTTCTTTCATAAAACACAAAATAATCATAATAAGAAAAGTAAATACAGCAAGAATTCCTAAAAAAATATCCTTTCACCCCCCTACTTCTAGGTTCTTCAAATCACTGAGAATAGTTGAGGACTCTGTTACTCAGTCTAAATTTGCTAGTTATGTTATCTAACACAGTAACAGTAAATAGTCATATAGCCTCCCTGTGATTAACAAGATCAGGATTTAAGAAAAAAAAATCTGATTTCAAATACCATAATGTTTTTCTGATAAATGAAAAAATAAAGTTTAAAATTAATTTAAGTAAAGGCATTGGAAGGTGAAAAGAAGCAATTACTAACACCGTACCATTGCTTTCTCATAATTTCTGTTCATAAAGTCTATTCTTACCTGCTTTTGCCTTAAGAGTTAGAGGAACGTAATAAAAAAATATTTTACTATTTTCAAATTATAAGCTGTTGTTTCCAAAAGAAAAAAGTCAAAACTCATGTATATTATTGCATTATTTTTCTCAGGAGACTGTAGTCACCATAGTGATTGTAATTACCTGACTTCATTAACTTTATACATTCTACCTATTGTAGGGGGGGTCACATTAAGAAAATTTGCATATGCAGGAAATGAATGTCATTTGCAAGGAGCTAATATCATTAAACATTTAGGCAATCTCTATCTGGCAAAGGGGTTTCTGCTGGGATATGCTTTTCAGCATTCCCTTGTTGTCATTGTGTGGACAGGAATCTATTTCCAAAGCAAGTAAAATCTCTTTCAGAAAATATTAGAGAACAACAGCAATTTTAGCAAATTTTACTGGAGTTTTAAATTGCTGACATCAAATCAGGCGGGATGGGGCTGGGGTCGGCCCAGGAAGAGGCGGGCCTGGCCGGCACACCGCACATCTGAACCCTGTGAAGAAGCAGGGCTCGTTGTGCCAGGGGGTGTGTGGGGGTGTGTGGGGGGGGTGAGTTGTGGTATGTCCGCCACAGTCTCCTCTGGATCTGCCTTCAACATGAGAGCTCTAATCAGGAGTGATATCTTAAGACAATATTCATCCACAAAAACCAAACGAGTGAGATACTGGTGGAAAGTCCCTTAAAATGTGCCACCTGGGTAGGACTCAAGGGGAACAAGGCGAGTACCACACGCGTTGAACTGGGAGAACCAACAAAATATTACGCCTAAAATGTCACCGAGGAGATGTGAACAAAAACTTGGCACAGAGAAGCTGTCAATAAGAGCACTGTACACCCTCTTTGTTTAGAGGGAAGATTCCGCTGAAAGCCAGGCATGGTGGCTCGTGCCTGTAAACATCAGCCTACGAAGCGGCTGGGGCTAGGGAATGCGGTCTCTGAGTCCTGCTCGGGACAACACAACGAGACCTAGCTCCAAATAGCTGGGCTGGTGGTGCACGCCTGTAATACCAGCTACCTGGGAAGCTGAGGTGGGGGATTGCTTGAGTCTGTGGTACCTCGGGCAACAGTAGCCTGCGATTCCATGGGCAAAAATAGCAAGACCTAGTCTCAAAAAAAAAAAAAAAGCTTGTCTAATGGCAGTGGCCCCACAGCAAAGCACCAAGGGAGGAGACCTATCATCAGCTGATGGCTGTCCCTTCGAGGATCTGCTCTTCTAAAACATACAGCAGCTGGGAGTCATGCCCCCAAAGTCAAAGACCGGAAGCATGACTGAAGGAGCAACAAAACGAGGCACAAACTGCGGAGATGAGACCCACCAAGACCAAAGGTGCTCCAAAAGCAGTACAGGAATGATAAACAGCACGTTCTACCAAGTCTCGGGAAATCGCACCCTCACCAAGGACGAGTAAATGGATCAAGGAAAAAAAAAAAAAAAAGGACTAAAGGACTAAACATGGACAAACAACAAAAAGAAAGGAGGCAAAGAGACCAGGGGAGATGTGGTGTGGGGGGATATTCCCTTGGGGATTAGCAGTTATATAATCATATATTGCAAAATATGCAAAAATAAAAATTAAAAAAAAGATTATTAGAACAATCAAGAATAATATGGTTCTGAAAAATGCAAGTTCTTTTATTAAGTTGGTGTGTGTATAACTTTGGTGTGTGTGTGTGTGTATGTGTGTGAGAGCACATGCATGCTATGTGTAATTAGAAGTTTGAGTAACCTGTATTTTAAAATACATGTTGTTACAGATAGGTGTTTTTCCTATTTTGTTGGCCAATTTAATATACTAGCTATAAATATTTTTAATTCTAATGTAATTTCAGGTGAAAAAATGATAACAAGCAATAGGAAAATAAAGGGAAAAAGAGAGGTCAACTTTGTACATAATAAATTGACACTTGAAACAACTATTATGAATGTATTTCAGATACTGATAAGGTTGGGTAATTGAAAATTACATTATCTACCATTCTGTTTTGAATAGATGTTCTTGACCCTTTGGTAAAACCAAAGTTCTGAGTATTTTAGAGAAGAGATATGAAAGGTGGGTGGGAGTAGGTAAAGACTGAGCATTCATGCACTCCTACTCATAAGACAGTACCCTTCAAGGAAACCAGAAGCTCTTGTCTCTCTAATTTCTCTTTACCAAATGAAGGTGAATATCAACTATTAAAAATGTCATTTATAAGAATAAAGAACTCATTGTAGTATACAAAGAAATGGGGTGATGTCTTGAAAATGACAAAGATGACGCTCTAGGAATTTAAGTAATTCCTAGAAATTTCTTCCAAATAAAATTCAAAACAACTCATATTTTTTAAAAGCTATTAAAATTCATAGTAGATCACAGTAACAGGGAGATTACCAATTTTCTGATACATATTAGGGAATTACATTACACATGTAAATTATGATGGATTCTTTTCAACTTGTGCCTTTTTCAGCTAATTAAATTCTTTGAGAGAGTTGATGTATGTTACCATCAATGAAAAAAAATCACTTTATACTGATGATTCACATAGACCTTGACAATTAGAGTGTAAAGCAGCAGAATTGACAAGGCCATAGTTCAGAGGTAACCAAGAAATTTTTTTCAAGTGATTTCTGCTTCTGAAATTTTTTGTACCTGGTTAAAAAGTTTGCAAAATGATTATTAAGTATGTTAAAAGAATAAACTGAGTAAATGAGTTAACTTTTTCCTTTCCTGCTCTCCAAAGAGTTTTGATCACCTTTTTTAAGGGTAAGTTCTTCTAGGATAATCACCTTTATTATCAAAATTGATTTTTTTGTTGCCATAACATCATGTAAATTAATTTATGCCTGCATTTAAACAAGCAAACAAAATACCCAAAATCAACAAGTCTTGTTGAACTCCACACAAAACAACCAGTTCTTTTACCAAATTTGGGATATGCAGTCTCATGGTTATTCCATATACTTCCCAGAGCCCAAGGCAGCATCCCTTTAAATATAACCTTGAAGGGGTCACTTCTTGGCAAAGAGGATCCTCTCTTCTTCTATCATGGCTAAATGATATCAATCCACTGGCGATGCAAGTCATGTTGTATCCTGCAGCTTGTTGATTGCACATGTATATAAATGTCTTCTATCTAGCCTTTTGACCTCATTTAAAAAAGGATTCTGTAATTTAATATTCAGTCTCTCATTAAGTGGATAATGTACTTGATATTAATTTTGTATACTGTAATCATTGTCATTTTAGTTTTGTTGGAAAGAAACTCATACTTTTCTAGACTTTTTCCCCTAAGAAATTAGCTCTATAATTTTCATCAAGTATATCAACAATTATTAATTATATACATTGTAAACAAGGCAAGTCTTTACATAATAATAATATTTTATTTTTTGCTTTGGTTAATGAAAAATAATGACTATTCACCAAATGTTTTTCAGCATCTAATGTTCTACTCCAGTGCTTAGCAATATTGGTTATGCCTTTGACCATACAGAAAAACAGATCTGGTAATCATTGTGTACTCTATGTGTATACGGGAAAGTAATTGTCACAGTAAAGCAAATTAAAACATCTATCTCCTTGCTTAGCTAGCACTTTTTTTTGGTGTGTGTGTGTGTGTGTGTGTGTGTGCGTGTGGTTTTAACAGTTTGGATGTATTGTTTAACAAATTTCAAATAAATATTACAGTATGAATGATAGTACTACAATAGTCATATTGGGATACAGTGATCTCCAGAATTTATTCTTCTTGTACAAATCAAATGGTGTTTTGATCAAATGGTGTATTGACCAATGTCTTTTGATCATCAATTTTTCCCATTCATTCCTCCTTGGCAACTATTCTACTCTTTCTACTCTTGGTAAATTTGCCTAAATAGAGATCTCTTAGAAGTGAAATCAAACAATATTTGTCATTCAGTATCTGACTTATTCTGTTAGTGTGCAAACTGAGGGGTACTGTAGAATCCCTAAATTTACATACACTGAAAAGATTCTATCCTGTGAGTGAATGTCCAACCAAACTATGTTGGCCCAAACATAGCTTGCCACCAATCTAAGCTATCTTCTGACAGGGAGCAAGGCAGCAACGGGGAGGGATCAGAAAGGACCAGGGTAGTCTGGAATGAAAGGAGCAAAATTAAACTATAAATCATTGTCAGTCATTGTCAGCCTTTCCATGTGTCTCTAAATGCGTTGAGTCCATGTGTCTCCTTCATGTCCTTCAAGGCCTCGATGCAAGCACAATGCTGACAAAAAAGAACAACACCCTTCACATGTCTCTCTGCATTGTGTGTCTCCTTCTCTCCTGTTCCAAATGTCCCCCACCTCCCTTTGCCTCTCAACATCACCTTTCACTACATGAGGCAGGGAACACAGAACTTCTCTTTTAGACTCCTTCTAACTGTTCCACTTATGATAGATAATATTCTCCAGCTTCTCTCATGTTGCTGTGATGGCATGACTTTGTTATTTTTTTCAAAGCTGAATAACATTTTATCTATCATCTCATTTTTATCAGTTCATTTAGATAGAAAAAAACTGAGAAACAGAGAAGTTTGTCTAGAGGGATGACAAATAATTTTCCCTTTGATTTTTTGAGGAGGTTCAGAACAGTCTTCTCCAAAATGTGCTCCTTTGGCATGTGAGTTGTTTTAAACTAAGTCATTCAAAGCCTCTAAAACTCAGAAAGAGAATTTTACTTCTCACCCTCTAAACCTCTTAACTTCCTAAGGAATTAAGATAGTTTGTTCCAATACGGTAAAAATCTCCTAAACTAATTCCAGTGGGTATCAGCTTGATTTACTAGTCAGATAGGTCTAACAAAATCTGTTAAAATTCTTCTATGTCCCATTATCTTCAGTATAGTCCAGAAAATATTTGTTTGCTAGTATAATATTTTGATATTCTGTGATTTGACTTTCTTCTGATTGAAATACCCTCTTCTTTTTAGTTTAAGATAAAATGTACTATATAGCTTAGTCATTAGAATACTTATGTCTGTATAGATCCCTGATGTTATGATTTTTTTTTCTTGTAAATATATCTGACAATCATTTGATTAGTCAACCAGCCAGGAAGAAGAACCAGAGGGTAGGGGACATTTTCCCTTTCCAATTCCTCCTAGATTTTTGGCCAAGACAGCTACTATTATAAAAGTATATTATTAGGAAAAAGCAAACAGTAACTTAATAATATGCATAGCTCTTTAATATATGGGTGACACTCAGAATATATAAATAATTCTCCAAAATGACCCAAGTCACCAAATCAAATAACATTTTCAGCTAAAGGAAAAGAAAGTCTTGGAGTGGGGATTCAGTTATAAGAGATTGTCAGGCAAGGCATAGTAAATTAGGGGACAATTAATTATTAACGGCTTTTTCATTGTCTTCTCCATTGATAAGAGTTTCTAGAGATTTGATCATTCTTCACTTCAGGGAACAGAGTGAAAGAGACTTACATAAGGGAAAGTCTCTTATAAACAATTATCTTTCACTCAAATTTTTTAGCATTTCTTTTCTGTCCTATCTTAAAAACAGCCAACCAGAAAAAAATCTTATGACAAAGAAAGATCTTATGACAAAAAATCTTATGAAAAAAATCTTCTGACAAAGAGACAGGTCTTAGATTGATAGAGTGTACTCTTCACTTTGATGTCACTGCAAACCTATGCATTGGTGTTTTGGGGCATGAGATCAGGCTCTGATTATTTTAATTTTCATGATTTTTCTTATATTTAATAGCAATTGAGAACAACTCTTGTAAGTAGAGTGGTGTATATAAGAAATCCAAATACAGTTGGAAAATATTCCCTGATATCTTGAATCTCCAAGCAACAGCTAAATGAAGAAAGTTACCTTGTATGAAAACCACTTTATAAAGAAGATCAGATGATTGATAAAATGAAGATATGGGTGAGATATTCTAATTTAGGATAGTCCCCACAAGTTTCTGCACAGTGTCTGGCTGATCTCTTTGAAAGTTTAGTTTGTGTCATCATAAAGGGAGTAGAGACTTTTCACCTGGAGAGTGGCACTGACTACTTTGGAAAATAGGAACAATTACAGCCATATCTCTAAGTTGGCTAGAGATGGGAGATTGGATTTGTGAACTGGGAATATGCAATGTTATTTAAAAACTACCAAACTGGGTAATATTTCTAATAGCATGTAAATGGTTAAAAGTCCTTCTTAATAAGTACATGAAGTACCTTGAGGATCAATGAGGGAATTTAGCCCACAAGGTGATGGAGAAAGGGTAGTTAGGAAGTGAATCAACACCAGAAAACATATGTGGTCTTCCAAATGTGTAGAAATGAAGAATTTTTTGTTTCAAAGTGGAATGACCAACCACATGCAAAGCTGACTTTTTAAAGTTATGTTCATATTAGCATGCTATTTAATCTTCCAAAATGTCAGGGGCAATCTTGTAATTTTGATTCAGTGATGATCACAAAACCCAGAATGACGTGGATCTGGATGCACAGAAAGTGAGGAGATGGTGTCAACTTTTTTGAGAATTTGCTAAAGAACTATGTAACAGTCACTAGGTTAAGCATGCAGCTCCCTTAGGATACACTAAGAAGCAAGTTCTTGATAGATGAATTAATAAAAATGCCCTGTGTGGTCAGAAGCACCTACAGGCACATGTGTTAGAGAGTAAAATAGAGAAAATATTTTAGCCCTGTATCTCTCTTCAGTGGGTGCCTTTGAATAGTCCTGCTATCTTAATTTTCCAAGTTTAAGCATACAAAGTTTTTGTTGGGCCTACTCATGCCATGAGCCTTTGTCTACCAGAGAGAAAAGATAAAGCTGTAACACACTCAGGAACTTTTTATTCTAGAATAAGAATCATGATTCATTTGTAAGACCAAGGGGCAGTCCCAACGTGGTATGTAGTATGTACGTTAGGTTCAGGGCATAGGTGAGTTTCATGGGGTCAATCAGGGAAATGATCTTAGTTTAGGTCATTTGTTGTGAAACCTTTTGAACTATTTCTTATATCTGTTCATGATTGATGGCAGAAAGTCTGTTAGTAGAAGGTTGTAGTTTGGAATTTGCGGAATAATCAGGAGATGTTAACTATTTCTTATAATTTCTGAACGGCCGAGACAGCCTAGTTACTTTTTACCTAAAATTTCCAACACTGCAGTTCAGACACAAGATGCCTTCTGTTTGACTCAACATAGTTGCCATACTATCTTGCAAATGAAATTATATGTTAATTATTTGCCAGTGAGGGTGATAATATCTTGCAGAGATTAAGAGATTAGAATGTGAGTAAATTCTATTTTTCAAACAGTGACGGAGTTTTATTCATTAGAAAGTCACTTTTGTAGAATCAGGGACAGTGTTTTCACCTTTATATATTTAGTACTTAGTGTGGTACCTGTGTGTGTAAATATTTAACTAATGTTCTTTGAATTATTCTGGAATTCCCAAGGGGTAGTTCAATAGCCAAAAATTAATTAAGTTTAATTGAAAGACAAGATGATGGAATAAGTGCCAAGAACAATGATTAATAAAGACTGGTATTGAAATAGATAAACCACAGGGAAGTCTGCTTTCCTGGAGAACAGATAGAATGATGTTCAATGAGGTGCTCTCATCTAAGCTTCCTTTATCCCAACTGGTTCTTCCTCATGTTCTGTTTTAGGGAGAAAGTGCTGAGGAATTATATATTAAAGGGAGGGAATACAGTATAGATTTCCTTTTAGATGAGTTGGTAATGTGATGGGCCAAAACAAATGTACTAAGGAGAATGGGTTGTATTAACTAGAGACTTATATTTGTAGTAAGTAAGGTAGGTTTGACACTCAACAAGGAAATTACTTCAGTACTAGCAATAAACGGGCAAGCAAGTAGTAAGGAGGGCACAGGGAAGAATTGGCAAAAAGCAGGCAGGGATCCTGATGGGTGAGAAGAGTGATGAAGCAGGCAGGCAGGTGTTTGCCATTAACATGGTTATACAATAGCTAGAAATGTGTCTGCCTTAAAAACAGGGTTAAGGGCAAGAACAGTGAGAGGATGGCAGATGAGCAATTTTAGAACCCCAGTAATGTGCAGTGCATTAAGGCAGGAACACAAACACCAGGGGAAAAGCTTAGAAACAAGTCAGAGCCAGACTATGATCAAGGAGGACTGACTTATTGCAAAACTTTGAGCTGGGGTTCAAAGTTTGAGCTGGTAGTATTCACAATATTGTATGAGCTAGGAGAACTGCAGAAGCTAAGGGGAAATGCAGCCAGACATGGCATTGTATCGTATTTGCATTTCCTCTGCCGGAGTGTGATCTCATATTTTTGACCAGATTGTTTAATTTAATATATACAAAAAGTTTTCATTTTTATTCTACTTTATTATTGTTTTTCCTTTTCCAGGAAAGATAGTTCCTAAAATTGGGCATTTTATGATATTTGAATATATTTAATTTTGTTTACTTCTACTTTTTAGTACACTGTTAACTGTTTCTCCATAACTTCTTGTAGGAGTCACATGTTAACTCATTCATATCAGGTAGATAAATTTTGAATGGCGTAAAAATGTAGCTATGTTATTTTAAGGATTAGCTCATTGGAATATGCTGAAACCTATACTGATTCAATTTTGAATATAGTGAATGGTTTTAGTGGAGACAATATAACCAATTTTCATTTTTCCTGAAACACTGGTTGCTGCCATTATGATCGGTTCAAGCTACCTTGTGGAATCTATACCATTATGTTTTATGATAAAGCTCCTATTGGTTGACTCGATGCATTGAAGAGAATTGTATGGAAAATTGCATTTTATTAATTTCAACAGTCCATGACACAGCATAACTTATAATTGTTCATTTAGAAATGCCACTCTTCAGAAAGGTGCATTAATATTGCACGATAATATATTTTTTTGAAAAATGCAGCTTTTAAGTGAAATTAGTTAATTTCATTAATGACTTTTTTAAGTAATCAAATGCTCTTATATGATGTGTTCATGTCTTTGGGTCTCTTTGCACCAGGAACTGAATGTGGTGGAACCCCAGGACTCTACACCCAGAGCCAAAGTCTGTTCTGATAAATTTAGTTCCCATACAATACCTTCTCCTTATTAGCATTAATTATATGGCAAGGAAATTGGATGATTCATAAAAGCAGAAAGCATTTGACTTGACCACATTATACAGCAGTGCAAATAAGAATTCTTAATGCTGTTTAACAAATGACTTTTCCACTCTTCATTAAAGCCCCTTGTTGCCATCCAATCTTGATTTTAGAAATTAAAGCTAACAACCAGATTGAGAAAATCAGGAAAGTGACAGCATGGGGCAAAGTCTCAAAGCCACAACTAACAGCATGAAGCAAAGTGAACCTCAAGCTATTGCTGCTCTCAGAGAAGGCTGGGGAGGGGAGGGATGCATTTGCCAGTAAACTCAATTATAGCAACCCTCAGCTATAGGAAAGTACTTGTGAATGTTGACACAAAAGCTTTCTTCCTTAATGTTTTAATTAAATACCTAGAAGCCAACGCTTCTTCTCAGTTAGTGTCAGAACACCACTTCTTGGTGGATAAATGTTTACAGCAAAAGCTCAGTTGAGCTCAGTTCTACAAACATGACTCTAAGAACTGAACAGGCTTTTGCTGAGGCACTTGAGATCAAGAAGGCAGTTGTGATTATTAACTAGCAGTACAATAGCAAGATGGTTTAATCCACACAAATGTCAGTCATTGGTTTGCAAGTTGGCAATCCCACTGTCATCTTCAGACATAAGGGCACTGGTTAGTCATCTGTTTAATTCTCTAGCTTCAGTGTGTCATTTGGATGTTGAAGGAAAATCCCTTGATTCAGTCTGCCATTTCTGACAGGCTCCCTCCAGGCCCCATTAATAAGCCTTTTAGAGAACAGAATGCAAAGTAGGCAGCAGGCAGCCCACAATCAAAATGGAGCTAGAATAGATAGCAGAAATATTTTCCTTTTGTATCGATGTGTTTAAGTGACCTTTCTTGAAGAGAACTGTTTTTTCATCTAAAAACTGTGTCTTTCAAGGTATTAAAGCAACATTTGTTGTGTGGTAGATTTGAGAGGTCATTTGGAGTTTGGAATTTTATGATAGGATATAGAAAAACTCAAGTGATATTTGCAAAATGTGCAAACAATGGCACAGACAAGAAGCCAGACTGACTTTGGGCATGCCTAGGGAATATCCTTCAGAACACAAATATGCCACTCTTTAATGTTGGTTAGAATCTCATTATAAAATCGCAAGTGAAATGAGACACACTTTGCTTCTGAAACAGCGATTCCAGAAGCAAAGCAACTGTTCTCTAATAAAGCAGTCCTGTTAAGATTTGTAGGATTTTAATGTGCTTTGAAAGTACATCATTTGTTCCATAATGGATTTTTTCTATTGAAACCTATTTTCCATTTTACATGCATTAATAATTTTTTGTTGATGTATGTGTGTGTGTGTGTGTGTGTGTGTGTGTACATTCTGAACAGCATTGCTTAGTATCACATGCAGATTGATGTATCAGGTCTCTAGAGAAGTTTCACTCCAAATAACCTTTCCCCAGGCATTGCCTAGTCCAAAAGATTATTCCAAAATGCACAGTTTCCAGACATAAGTTGAACCAGGAATAAAGAACTTTAAAGGAACAAAACTAGATCTCCTATATAAGTTTTTCATCACATAAACAGGGTATGATAGAGAGAGGGGATGGACCCAAATATTTGTTAGACTGCAATACAATACCAGTGTTTTGTTGTATCAAGGACTGAGAAGCAAGGCCACAAAAGAAGCAGAGAGATCATTTATTACCAGGGAGATCACTTTTATTTATTGAGTAGCATGAGGGAAGTCACTTATTTTTTATGAATCTAGTCCCTTAATAAAACACTAATAAAGCTTTTATGTACTTTTATATCTCAGTAAACCATTCAGGCATGCTTTTTAAAATATACAAAAGCAAAAAATAGCTGTTCTGCTAGGGAATTTATTTATATGCTGTCTTTTTACTAGATATACATTAGCCTAATTCTTAAGTAATAGAACAAGAGCTCTGTTTTCTGAGAGTACATAAAAATGCACACAAGCAAAAAACACTTTAGTGTGTTGTGACATGTGTGTAATTCTTAGTAAGTACTGGAGATTATATAATCTATATAAAAGAGATTATAAAAGAGATTAATTACATACACATGCACCCATGTAGACAAGTCAATTTATTTTCAAAAGAAATAAGTTAGAGCACTAATAGCTTTAGGCTTATCCAGGTTTCTTCAATGCTGTGTATCACTACCTGTTTGGCTGCCATGAACCAGTGGTTGTAATTAGTGTATTTGTTTTGAGTGCTCCCTGCAAACAGCATCACACAGAAGCATCTGTTCATTCTGAAATGATGTTTAAGCTAATGAGACTGGGAACATATATAATCATGTTCTATCACATTTTCATGGTAGATTTTACCAAAGTATTTTGTTAGTAACTTTAGTGACAATATTTTTTTCTCATCTTATTTACATTCATGGCTTTAGGATATGGAAAGTTTGCTTATTTCACTAAAAGAGGGTCCTCAGTAAATATTCATAGAGTTAGTGGCTAACTGTAACAGACTTCAGGAAAATTCTTCATTCTTCTTGCATTTTTATTGAATTTTATGACTCAGATGAGAGTTAATTTATTTTTATTAATTTTTAAACAATATATGATAATTTGTTTTACACTTAATAAAAATTGCATTTTCAGGGATGTGAAATGAAATTAAAAAATTCTCAATTTCACTTTTCACTAGAATATCTGTATTTAGGTGGAAATTTATATATCTCTCTGGAATTACATAGTAGTCAAACTACCACCACTAATGACCCCTATTATGTGAGCTTTGTATTGTAATATACGGAGCATTTTGGGACCTTAGACAATTGGTATTCAAACTGGACTATTTTTGACTTGGAGGTAAGGAACCACGTTTGGTTGGGGAACGGAGCAAAGATTGAACTGAAGGGTATTCTCTTCCTGATATTTAAATTTCATCTATACCCATTATTCAAAATAGCATAGTTTGCTCTCTTCCGTGCATATGTTCCTTACATCATGCTACTATAGTCCAGATTTTGTAGTCATTTATTTCTTACTACATTTTATAGACAAAAACTGGTGTTCAAGTGAATGGTTCTTTGCTTGTATTTCTGATTTTATTTCCTGTTGCTTGCCACTGTGGATTAACTCATGATTTCTGAACATCACACACAAAGGTGAGATTATCAGTGCAAGAGTGAAAAACAACTTTGAAGAAAAACTGGGCACAGACTCAGAAGAGGTCAGGAGGCCATCCAAGCAAATGCAAGCTAAACCCAGAAGAGGTAAGAGGGGAAGAAGGAAGGTCTTGAGTAGAAAAAGGATCTGAATGTGGAGGAATTCTAAGAAAGTTTTAGTAAAAGCAGTGGGGAAACCTCAAGCCAAATGAGTTTGTATTGGAGCCCACCGTTACAAACATACTTTGCAATAGAGTCTGGCCAGAAAAGCTAGCCACGGGAAAGGGCAGCTTATCATGAACTGGAGAAAGGATTTACACCCACAAAATCTGGGGCTGTGGATCAATTATGTTTCCTACTGTTTGTCATTAAAAAGCATATTTTCATGGCCACCATACGTTGTATTTACAAAAAGTTAAGTTGTCTTTTTTTTCTAAAAGAATGTCTGAACTGAATGCTAATATGCTTATCTCTATTCATTTTGTTCTACTTTTTATATCTTATTTCAGAGATTCCTTCAATCCTGAAGAAATAAGATATCTCACTATTTCCTTTCAAATAGTTTTAATAGAATGAAAGATGTGGTTTCCATGATTGAAAAATGGGGACACTAGAGTGAGGGAAAACATAAAGACATTATTATACTTTATTTTCTTATGAAAAGGCAATTAATTACCTGATATCATTTTTGAATAGGCTGCCCTAGCTCTCTTGATTAGTTTATCCATCATATGTCAATATTCATATGTGCTGTTTTTGACCATTTTATTTCCTTTATCTTTTTGTCTCTTTCTAAAAATACGATGTTGTCTTTAATTACTAAAGTCATAGTAAAAACTTCCTTTTTCCTTCCTTTTTCAGTTCTCCTTGCTGTTGCTGGTTTGTAATTATCTTGTATGACTTTTAGTGTTTATTGAGTTTTTTTAAAAAGTCTTAGTGGGAATTAGAATAAAATTGCACTGTATCTTAATTTATAGGAAATCCACATATTTTCTTATATAGAAACTCCAAGGCACAGATATGGTAAATTCTAATTGTTCTCTGTGCTTTAATAATGTTTTGCTTTTGTTTGGTTGTCCATATATTAGTGAAAGCATTTGGTTTCTTTTTCCTTCTTACTGTTTCTACCAATATGATTTCTTTTAGGTACATCCATCTATATAAATAAAAATAAATAAATAAATAAAAGAAAATATAATGTTTTATAAGTTTCTCCATAAATATCTGGTATAATTGCTTTAGACTTATTTCTAAGGAGCTTATCAGTTTGCTACTAGTGTGACTATTAAAAGTCACATATTTAGATTTGTTATTGCTCCAGTAGAAATATTTGCATGTTAGTTTCCTAGACCATGATTTCACTAGACTCTTATTATTTCTAAATGCTTTCTATAGATGTTCATGAATGTTTTGTGAGATAAAATATTCAAATGGTGGCAGTTTTACTCAAATATTTTTAATCTTTATACATTGTATTATTGTATCTAGACAGTTACACTAGTGAAGACTTCTAAGATATTTCTTGATATTAGCTATTTTTTTCTGAATTTACTAGATCTAGTGTTTGTCTGTAAACATTCTTTTCTGAGTTAAGAAAGTTATTCTTGTACTGTTACTGGTTGATCATGACACTAATGTATTACACTTGGTTTTCTCATTTTTGGTTCGTGGAGGAGGAAGTTTCTGCAGAATCTGTGATATGCCTTCTCTGGACAGAGCCCCAGTCTTTACCTCCAGTCCTTCTTTGTTCCTAGAGATTGTGAATACTGGAAAATGATCCACTGCATAAGCAACATCCCAATTTTAATATTTTAAGTATTTCTATTTTTATTTATTTATTGAAATGTTTGTTTAGTGTGTGTGTGTGTGTGTGTGTGTGTGTGTGTGTGTGTGTGTGTTTCACATCTTTGTATTCCCTGTAAGCCACCACATTCCCTACCTGGCTGCTCCTTCTCTTCTTTCCCCCATCCCCAGTTGTGTTCTTTAGTTTGGTTGTTAGCTTGTTTGGACTTTTCCTCATGACTTTTTGCTTGTTGTTCCTATTATCCATATATTAGTAAGACCATTTGATTTCTGTATTTTTCTTTCTGACTTGTTTCTGCTAATATGAATTCTGCTAATATGATTTCTTCTAGGTACATTCATGTTATCATAAATTCATCAAATTTGTCATTTTTAATTGATGAATAATATTCCATTGTGTATATATATCACTGTCAGATGCTATCACTGACCAGACTGGGCTCAAACTGTGAAATGAGGAACACTTAATTTTACTACTCTATCTGTTCTCGGAAAACTGGAGACAGGATGGGCATAAATACCTCTGAAGAGTTATAAGCCATTCCTCCAGTATTTACCTAAGGAAACATTCCTTAAAGTGATAGAAATCAATTTGTGAGTGATCCTCCTGCCCCAAATTACCTCACAGAAACCAATAAAGTTAACCTGTTAACCAATTTTTATTACACCCTTACCATTTGTCTTCCTTTAAAATTCATCGTAAATTGCGCTCTGTTCCGTATAACTACCCCTTTCTTTGTTTAATAAATCGTCATCTGGTTCATTACTTCCAAACAATCCTTAGCTTCCATAGCTAAACCATCTTTCTTGTCTGTCCTTTCTTTATACCCCGTATTCAATTATCAACATATTACATCTTTTTCATCCATTTATCTTTCTTGGGACATTTGGGGTGTTTCCATGTCCTTGTAATTATAAATAGTGCTGCAATAAACATCCAAGCACAGGTGTCCCTTTGTATAAGTATTGATGTCTCTTTTGGGTCGATTCCCAAAAGAGTGATTGGTGAGTCAAATAGTAGTTCCATTTCCATTAGTTTGAGGGTTCTCCACACTGTTTTCCATAGTGACTGGACCAGTTTACATTCCCAACATCAGTATAAGAGTGTTGCTTTCTTTCTACATTCATGCCAGCACTTGTTGTTACCTTTTTTTTTGGGGGGGGGGGGCATTCTACTGGTGTAAGGTGGTATCTCATGTAGTTTTGATTTGCATTTCCCTGATTGCTAGCGATGTTGAGCATTTTTTTTCATGTGCCTGTTGGCCATTTGCATTTCCTCTATGGAGAAGTGTCTTTTTAGTTCTTCTTCCCATTTTTGACTGGGCTTCTTGTTTTGTTTTTGCTAAGTTGTGTGAGTTCCTTGTGGTTCCAACATCCCTCCAATTTTAATTTTCAACTGAACATTTCTTGAGCCCCTCCTTTTTGTTAGTTTGATAATTTCATTTATGCTTATACCTTATTTTTTATTTCCAGCAATAATATAGGTATAATCACCAATCTAGCATACTAATGGAAATAAATATATATATTTGAAAATTTTCACTAACCTTAGAGAACTGTCATTAAAATGGCTGCTTATATTGCTATATCCTACATTTCCCTGGATTTGTCTGAGAACTTACACAAGATTAGATTGGAATCACCACAGTGAATGTGTATTTCTAATACAAATGTGTATCTATTAGATAATATCTAATTCCAAATAACTTAATGATATTTATCCAGGGAAATGAGAAGGGAACACATTAAGAAATGTCCAAAGGAAGATTTTTTATGGTTTGTATTATAAACTACTTAATCACTTCAGAACATCATAGAAAGCAAGGTTTTAAAGTAAAATTAATTATGGTAAGTTTCACACAAGAGAATTTACCTTTAATAAATTTACATTTTCAAAATATTGCTGGAGATAATATATAAGAAAGATGAGTTGTGAAGATAGCCACAACAAAAACTAGACACTAGTATTTCTAATATTAGAAATCAACTTCTAATATTAATTTATTCAAAGACATGCATTTGTTTTCAGTCTGCAGTATATCTAATAATAGTCTTATGTTTCTTTTTGCTGATATGTTAAGAGGTGACATCTGGCTAATAAAGCACTGCAGGAAAACAGAGATTCATTGGATTGATTGTGAAACATGAAATGTCATTTAATGTATAAGAATTGACAGTTCCTTCCTAATGAAATGTCCACATAACTAGTTTCTTCTGGATGATTCATTTTATCCATTCAAAATAAATAAGGGTTTTAAAACAAAATATTGTATTTTCAGTAGAACATAGAAATAAGGTTAAGACAAGGAAAATAAAGTAAATTATCTTGATAATCTGCATAGTTCAAGTCTTGGCTATGGTTTTGAGAGTAGGTTAGTTATGCTGCTTATATTACACAGTCCTGCGATCCTAACACCTGAAATGGGCACGACAAATTGGTTCTCAATAAATCCCTGTGAAGCTATTTATGAATATCCTTCTTTAGCTAGTTAACTCTCTAGATAATAATTATATGATTAGGAAAATATCAATTAATTTACTAAATTAAATTAAATCTGCTGAAATAAAATCTTAAAATTCAGAGATTCAAATATTTAAAAAATTACAAGAGCTATATAATGAAAAGCAGTGAGTTTGCTTCTTAAACTTTCTGGGACCTGTATTATTTTAAATATTATTGCTATTTTAGCATATACATGTGTAGATTACTTTCATATCTAAATTACTGATGAATTTTTGTCATGCTTTCTTAATTACCATTGCAGTATTGAAATTTAAATGTGACACATGAAAATATTTCCTTGCCCTGATACGTCTAACCATTTTCCAAAGATAGCTACATTTCTACTTTTAATCAATTTGCCCGTTTTTATTCTCATATACCATATCCTTTAAAACCCCTCCTATCACTATTACCACACACAATGGTTTTAATGATAAACTTTTTAAATGTATAATTCCTTACAATAATCATAATTTTGTGTATGTTCTTAGTTTATATAAATAGCACTGTACTATATCTCAATCTGTTTCCTGATTTGTTATATATTTTATATAACAAAATAGCTGAAGTCATCCCTGTTGTTAGATTTATAAATAATTTATTACCTGTTACCATCTGCTGCTAATTCACCACACAGAACCAAGAACATTACATAATGACTGATGAAGAGCATTTGATATATGCCCCCCCCAAAAGATAAAAGAAATGTTTGTATTGTTCAATAAACACTTTAAGGCAGCCACAATAAATATGCTTCAAAGATAGAAACATTCTTAAAACAAACAAAACAACAAAATACTTTATTAAGTAAATAGAAATTATCTGTGAATGAAATGAAAGGTATAAAGAACAACCATTGTACCTTTAAAAAGCACTAAAATAAAGGTTAAAAAATAATTTCAAGAGCAAAAGGAAAGGAATAAGGAAAAGAACCAGAAATCTTAAAGACAGTCCAAATAAAATTACTAAACTTAAAAACAGAGAGACAAAGGAATAAAAGAGGAGGCAGAGATGAAGGTAGAACTTCAGGCAACTTTTGAATCATGCATTCATGCCACCAGAATCTCAGAAGATGAAAAATAATGGGTTTGAAAAGTGCTTAAGTAAAATGATGGCAGACATTTTCCAAATGTGGTCGAAAGACAGAAACTCATAAAGTCAAGAAATTAATGTATATCATAAAGGTTAAAGGAATCCACTCCAAGACATAGCACAATCAAACTACTGCAAGTCACAGACAAAAGAAATAAAATTTAAGCATCAGTGGGAAAAAGTCACTTTACCTATGAAAGAAAACTATTCCAAGTTGACCATTCTTATCAGAAAGGTGGGGCTAAAAGAAGCACAATGTATTTCAAATGTTGAAATAGACAATCCAGAATACTTATCTAACAAGAAGAATAAAAAGAAAGCAAGTCATTCTCAAGGGAAGAAACCATTTTTTTTAAAAAGTTGCAACACAACTTCTCTAACAGAGTAGCTGAAAGAATTTCTCTAGGACTATGGGTACCTTGGTATTGGATGTGGTTTGTAATATACCTCTGAGAAGGTGTGAGCCTGTATCTCAAAATAATATACAGAGTTGTAAAGCAATATTAACTCAATTAAAAAAATAATTTCTTTAAGTAGAAAGTGAAGTATAATAGATGAATCCTTGGAATGTTGGGATGAAAAAGATAACTTATGGAAAAAATCAAAAAACATTCTTCTTTTTATTGATTCTTCTAAATTAAGAAAAAATATAAAATGACAGATTGAAACTCAAATATCAGAAAAATCAATTAAACCAATAAGTTAAAGTACCAATTCAAAGGCAATAATCCCCAGAGGGAATTAAAAAAACATGAAACAACTAAATGATGTTTTCTTAAAACTCAATTTCAGTTTTCAGATTCTAGTAAGATTGAAAGCAATGACTGATAAATGAATAGCATGAAAACATTAAAGGAAAAAATGAGTAGTAATAGGTACATGAATCACCGTTAATGTAGACCTCAAACAAAGAAAATCACATTCAATATAAAGTAAAATGACATGTTAATATGGGAATTAATTCACCGGGAAGGAATAGTAACTTTTAATATGTATTTAATAAGTATGATGAATTAGAGTCACAAAATGTGTAAAGCAAAAACTGGTAAAACAAATAAGAAATACACATATTTACCATTATAATAAAAGATTTCATATCTCACTCTAAACAGTTCAAAAAACTTAAAAGCACATCAGCAAGAACTCAATAATGGCAACACAAAACCTAATCAACATGTATAACACAGCTTATCCATCAGCTGTATGAGGCATATTATTTTCAAAAGTTAGATGAGAAATCAATAATGAAAAACTTCTGATATTCATTATTTATTAGATACATAGGTTATGATTATTTTCTAACATGCGACAGACTGCCTTTTTATTTTGTGTTTGTTTCCAATTTGATATAGGGCTGTTTTTAATCTGCTATCTTTGACTGACTTTTGGTCTAACCAAGAAAACATTGCCAGGTCAATGTCAGGAATATTTTTCCTTATGTTTTCTTAAGAGTTGTACAATTATAGGTTTACATTTAATTCTTTAGTTCATTTTGAATTGACATTTTTTCCTAAATGAATAGTGGAAGATAAGGGTTGAGTTTCATTCTGAATTTCTCTATTTTGCATGTGAATATCTATTTTTCCTAATAGTACTTACTGTTTCCTTACTTGAATATTGTAAGTAATGCTGCTATGAACATGGCAGTACAAATATCTTTTCAAGCTACAGTTATCACATTCCTTGGATAAATACCCAGAGATGGAGATGCTGGGTCAAGTGGTACTTTCATTTTTGATTTATTTCAAGACATTCCATACTGTTTTCCACAGTGGCTGCACCAATTCACATTCCTAACTCTGGTGTAGGAGAGTACTTACTTATCATAGTGTGTTGCATTTTAGTCAGTAGAAAAGTCAAGAAAAGGAAAGTTAATGTATAAATATTAAAAACTAGAAATAATTCCTTTTTATTACACAATGCTCATTGTCTATGTAGAGAATCTCAAAGCATTTTTAAGAATCCAAGACCTAGTGAGATCTAGAATACTAAATTCACATATAAAAATCAGCTCTACCTTCCATATTCTAATACTCAACAGGTAGACACAGAAACATTACAGGTGATCTGATTTTATTACATGGCTATACTAATTAAAATGTAAGCTGAAGGTGAACTGTTAAATATATAGATCAATAAAACAGAATGGGAAATATAGAATTGGATTCAGGTAAATATGCCCCCTCTGGTTTTTAACAAAGTTGCAAAAACAATTCGGTGAGGAAACAGAAATTTCATAAATACGAAAAAAAACCTTACCAAAATCTAACATTTTACTCAAAAATCAACACAAAGTTTAATTATAGAATATAATTAAAATATAGATCTGAAAATACAGAACTGAAAAAATGTAGAAGAGGATAGCAATCTAGTTGTAAAGAATTTTTAAATTTGACATCAAAAACATGAGCCAAAAAAGGAAAAAATAGACAAATTGTACTTTATTTAGAATATTTAAATTATACTTTTATAAATTTTCTTTTATAAGAAGATGCTACACATGGAAACTACAGACTAAGAAAATATATCCAATCTACATATTTTTGACAAAAGACGATATGTAGAACAAATGAAAAAAAAATCTCAAGATTCACTAGTAAAAAATAATTCAGTTAGAAATTGGGAGAAAGCATGAAGAGACTTTGCAGTAAAGACAGAGGCAGCAAGTAAGTTCATAAACACATGCTTATTGTGACTAGTTATCACGTGAGAGCAAATTCAAGCCACAATGAGATATCACTAAACATCTCTCAAATTTGCTTGTAACATGAGATTTTGACTAGGATCAGAGAAACAGCACCATTCATACCTTTCTAGTTGAATTGTATGACTGTAATATACTATGGCTACTCTGGAAGTTTGACAGTTTCCTTTAAAACTACACATATAACTATTAGATTGTTCAGCATTTAAAAGTATGATCACAGAGGCATCTGTATCTGAATATTGCAGTTTTATCTATTTATAGTCTAACAGAGAACACACAACCCATATTTCCACTAACAGGGCTATGTTTACACAAGCTGGTATATTCTCACCATAGAATTCTATTAAGAAAAAAACTTGAGAACTGAATGGGCCTCTGCTGTTCAGGCTAGGCATGGACTGAGTTTTATTGGCCCAGGGAAAGTCGACTTTGGAGGTGCCCAGCTCACACTCCAAAAGTCCAGTGGGGCTCAGGCTGCAGACTGAGTTTTACTGGCCCAAGGAAATCCAACTTGGCGGAGATGATCACCCATCCCAACAGCTGGGGGGGGGGGGAGGGACTCAGGTAAGGGTTCCAGCTAGCACCTAACTACTTTCAGTTGCCGGATAATGTACCTGGGAGATGGGGGGGGGTGGTGGTGCAAACTTTGCAACTTAATGGGCCTCTGTTGTTCAGGCTAGGAGTAGACTGATTTTTACTGGCCCAGGGATAGTCATGATGGAAGTGACCAGCTCGTACCCCAAAAACCCAGAAGTGCTAGCATCTCTGCATGGCACTGGCGCAGACTTGACAACCAAGACACTCACTACCAAGAGTGTCAAGACACTCCAGTTTAAAATGGGTTATAAGACAAGCCCTAGATGCTCGAAGGCACTAAAAACTATTTAAGACCCATTAATCTGAAAGAGGAGAAACAACAAAAAAGGAAGATAGACAATGCAATAGAAACCACATCTAGTCACCACATCCACTCTCTGAAATGGAACTTATCCCCCAAAATAGCCAGTGGAAACAAGATATAATCACCACAGCAGCAAAGCACAAAGTCAGAGTTAACCATAGCTAGATAGGCTTCAAGATGCCATCTAATACAAGTGTCCAAAAGGAAAACTCAGGAAGGAGGAAGAATACAAATACTCAAGGAAGCCCTTAGGAAAAAAACTCACCAACAAAGGATAAACAATCTGCAGAAACCAACATGGATGACATGGAAGAAATTCTTCATATGTCAGACAAAGAATTCAGAATCAATGTGATAAAAGCACTCACATAGGTCAAGAAAGAGGGGGAAGAAAGGGAAAGCAAGATGTTAGAAGCTTTCAACAAACTAAAAAAAGTAGAAGAAAAATATAGAAAGAAATCCAGCAAAATGAGCAGTATCATTGATAAAAAGAAAAATGAAATTAAAGCCTAAATAAGAAGCTGCAGGAGATACAGTGTATAAGAGGAGCAATAGAAGAGCTCAAAAATTCAGGAAAGAGCCAGGAAAGAAGATTAGAAGAAATAGAAGAATGAATCAGTACACTGGAGAATACAGTAGTAGAGAGAATGAAGGAGAAAGTAAGAAGACAGAAGAAAAAATCAGAGATCTGTCAGATACCCTAAAGAAAACAAATATAAGAGTAACTGGAATCCCAGAAGGTGAAGAGAAAAACATAGGATGCAAAAGGATTTTCAGTGAAATAATGGAGAAAATTTCCCAATCCTGAAGAAATGAAAATAGACACACAGGAAGCAAAAAGGACATGAAACTACGTTAATGAAAGAAGAAACACAGCAAGACACATCATAGTAAAATTTTCAAGAACCAAAGATAAAGAAAAAATTGAGAATAACAAAAGAGAGGAAACAGATAACCTACAAATGAAAACCAATCAGACTGACCTCATTTCTCAGAAGAAACACTTCAAGCAAGGAGAGAATGGGACCACATCTTCAAAACACTCCAAGACAGAAAGTGCCAACCAGGACTACTCTACCCAGCAAAATTATCCTTCCTCTATAAAGGAAAAATTAGAATCTTCTCAGACAAACAAAACCTCCAGAAATTTGCTACTACCAAACTCCCATTCCAAAAACTCCTGCAAGAAGCCCAAAGATCAAAACATGCAGAAGAATAAAAAGAATGAATAATAAAAAGAAAAGAAAGAATAAACTAAAACAGAACCCCAAATGACCACCAGTAACCCATTGTTAGCACCTCGAACATCAATAATTACCCTAAATATCAATTGGCTAAAATCATCAATCAAAAGACACAGAGTTGCAAACTAGATTAAAAGACAGAACACAACATTCTGCTGCCACCAAGAAACACATCTGAATCCAAAAGACAAGCATAGATTGAAGGTAAAAGGATGGAAAACAATTCTACAATAAATGCCCCCCCCCAAAAAAAAGGCAGGGGTAGCCATTCTTATAGCAGACAAAGCAAATTTCAAAATAAAAAAAGTAACAAAGAATAAAGAATGTCACTACCCAATGGTTCAAGGATCAACCAACCAAAAAGACATAACAATTATCAACATCTACTCACCAAATGAGGGTGCACCAAGATTCATAAGAGAACTGAAAACAAATATAGATGAAAACACATATGTAGAAGGAGACTTTAACACCCCACTCTCAACAAAGGCCAGATCAAAACAACAACTACACAAGGACACAAAAGCCTTAAAAGAAAACCTAGACAAAATGGAACTAATAGATATCTACAGGATGCTACACACACACTTTCTCTAAAATTGACCACATACTAGGCCACAAGGCAAACATGAATACATACACAAAGATTAAAAAAATATCAATTTTTTTTCAAACCATAAGGGTATCAAACTAGAAATCAACAATGCAAAGAAAGCAAGAAGAGCATCCAACACTTGTAGACTGAACAACATCCTACTAAATTAAGAGTGGGTAATTGAATAATTAAAGAAGAAATTCAAACTTACTTTGAAACAAATGATAAAGAAGGCATACTATTGCAAAATGTCTGGGATGCAGCAAAAGCATATCTAAGAGGAAGGTTCTTAGCAATACAGGCCCAAGTAAAAAACCAAGAAAATAACAAAAAAACAACCTAATGACCAACTCAAAAAATTAGAAAAAGAGCAACAGAAAACCCAAACCCAACAGAAGACAAGAAATAACAAAAATAAAAGAAGAGATAAATAACCTAGAAGTCAAAACTACTATCCAGAAGATCAACATAACCAAAAGCTGGTTCTTTGAAAAAAATAAATAAAATTGATAAGCCCATTGCAAAGCTCATAAAGGAAAGAAAAGAGAAAATCCAAATAAACATAATCACAAATGAAAGAGGAGAAATTACAACAGATACACACAAAAAATGTCTAAAGGATAATAAGAGATTCTAAAACAGCTATATGGAAATAAATACAACTGGATGAGATGGACAGATGCTTAGAAATATACAGCTCTCCAAAATTAAAAAAGGAAGATATAGAGAACTTAAATAAACCAATCACAAGCAGTGAAACTGAAGCAGTCATCAAAACTCATACATAAAAACAAGAGCCCAAGACCTAGTGGCTTTACAAATGAATTCTATCAGACTTTCAAAGATGGAATAATGCCTGTGTTAATAAAGTTTTTCCAAAAAATTGAGAAAGAAGGAAAACTGCCAAGTACATTCTATGAAGCAAACATCACACTCATACCAAAACCAAATAAGGACAGCTCCAAGAAAAAAAACAATAGACCAATTTCCGTAGTGAACACAGATGCAAAAATTTTAAACAAAATCCTGGCAAATCAAATCCAACGATGCATAAAAAGCATTATTCACCATGACCAAGTGGGATTTATCCCAAGGGCACAAAGATGGTTCAACATCCAGAAATCAATTAACTTAATGCACCACATCAACAAAGAGAAAAACCAAAACCACATGATAATATCAATATATGCAGTGAAAGCATTTGACAAAGCCCAGCATCCATTCATGATAAAAGCTCTTGAAAAATTAGGGATTAAAGGAATTTACCTCAACATAATAAAAGCCATCTATGACAAACCTAGGGCAAACATCATCCTAAGTGGGAACAAATTGAAATCATTCCAGTTAAGATCTGGAACCAGGTAAGGATGCCCACTCTTCCCACTACTCTTTAACATTGTACTGGAAGTTCTACATAGGGCAATAAGGCAAGAGAAAGACATAAAGAGGAACCGAAGCTATCATTATATGCTGATGACATGATTCTCTATATAGATAACCACAAAAAATCCACAGAAAGATTGCTTGATATAATAAACCAGTTCATTAAGGTAGTTGGGTACAAAATCAACACAAAGAAGTTGGTAGCTTTCCTACACAAAAAGTCAAATAGAAGAAGAAATCAGAAAAACCATCCCATTTACCATTGTACCAAAAAAATACTTGGGAATAAACCTACAAAACATGTGAAAGAACAGTACAAAGAAAATTTTAGAATGCTGCTAAAAGAGATAGAAGAAGACATAAGGAAATGGAAAGATATTCCCTGTTCATTGATGGGTAGAATTAATATCATCAAAATGACTATCCTACCAGAGTCAATCTACGCATTCAATGCAACCCCCCCCAATGCCAATGACAGTTTTAAAGAGATAGAACAAAAATTACTGAAATTCATATGGAATAACAAAAGACCTTGAATATCAAAAAGCCTCCTGACCAGAAAAAAAGAGAATGGAGGTATTACAATTCCAGACTTCAAAGTATACTACAAAGTCATAATAATTAAAACAGCTTGATACTGCTACAAAAATAGACTATCAGACCAATGGAACAGAATTGATAGCCTTGAAATAAAACCGAACATATCTAGCTAACTAATCTTCGACAAAGGAGGGAAAATCTTACATTGGAACAAAGATAGCCTCTTCAATAAATGGTGCTGGGAAAATTGGACTAAGCCATGCATAAAAATGAACCATCATAACTCCCTCACACTAGGCACAAAATCAACTCAAAATGGATAAAACTTAGAGGTCAGAACTGAAACCATAACATGCATAGAAGAAAACTTGGGCAAAACCCTCTCCATGGGTTACAATTCAGAAATCCCTTTCTGAAAACATCTACAGATGGCAAAATAATGAAGGAAAACATAAACAGATGGGACTACATCAAACGAAAAAGCTTCTGCACAGCAAAAAGATAACAGAAAAAAAGCAAAAAAAAAAAAAAAAA
>PVHY01019885.1:0-26607 GCA_004024945.1 Uropsilus gracilis | reverse complement strand
TGAGGAAATTCTTTACTGCTTTATTCCACATGGATTGAGAAAAGCAAGGTTATGCAAGAGTTACCGGCTTTGAAGAGGTCTTTTTTTTTTCTTTCTTCCTGAGAAAAATATAACTTCACTCATTATACAGTGGCATCCAAATTTTGATCACCATCAAAATTACTAAATTTGTTAACCAGTTAGGATTAGAACTTTCCATATAGAATTTTTATTAAAGTGTGTGTGTGGAGAGGGCCTGTTATATCAGTTGCATATGACTTACTTTTTCTATATTACTGACCATAAATACAAAAGATTAATACTAAAGACCCTGTCAAAATTTTCAGTTAATACTGTCAAATATTTCAAATTTTCTTCTGGCAGGAATTATATCATGAAGTTCCACCTGAGTACAACTATGAAATTAATTTGAGGTACTTGATGTCACTTTGTGGCTATTTTATTAGTTTTTACAATTAATTATATACCATTGCTTTTTCTTACTATTAAAAAATCTATGTTGATTAATAATTCAAGCAAAACATAGAGTAAAAAAATTAAAACTCCACCTTTCCAAATTACACTTGATATTAATAATTTTATGCTCATTTTGAATAGCAAACCTTTTAAGAGCACAAAGACAAATTTAATTAAAATTGGCATTTCCTATTATAATTGATATTTAAAACTATATTAGTTTCAAGTATACAACATAGTAATTTAATGACTATTTACAGTGAAATAATAAACACAACTCTAGTCCATCATCATATATAGTTACACATTTTTCCCCTGTGTATGATCTCTAAGCAACTTTTAAAAATACAATACAGTAAATTAACTAGACTCACTGTATTGTATATTAAATTCCCAGAATTATTTTATAACTAGAAATTTGTGATTTTTGACCTCTCCCCCCAATTTTGCCCATTCCTCTGGCTGTGGCACACAACAGCCTATGCTTCATCTACACACTTGATAGTTGTTTAGTTGGCTGTTTCAGATGCCACATATAAGCCTATTGTTTGTCCTCTGTCACTCAGTATAATGTCCTCAAGCTGCATCCATCTATGTCAGTGCACATGGCAATATTCACCTTTTTGTAACAGACTAATAGTTCATTAAACATATAGAAATTATATGTTATACATTTATGCAAATAGTTGCATTTTCTATATCCACTTATCCATCTATGGAAAAGATTTTTATATATACTGGCTGTTGTAAACAATACTTACCTGAACATGGGGTACACCTGTCTTTTCAGGTTAGTGTTTTCATATTTTTCAGATAAATATTCAGAAGTAGGATTGCTTAATCATATGGTAGTTCTAATTTTTTTTGAGGGACCACCATGCTGACTGAACAAATTTACACACCCATCAACATCCCCTTTCTCCACAACCTTATCAATGTTTCCCATTCCTTATCTTTTTGATGAGAGAGAGTGTCATCAAAAGGCACATTGTTCATACAGGTAATTAACCTGACGAAAGGGGAGAAATAATAGCAGTCAATTTACTTTTTTAACTTATGTTTTTTTCATTAATCATTTTGCTGTTACATATTTATGTATATATATGGGTAGACAGGGAGAGAGAGAGAGAGAGAGAGAGAGAGAGAGAGAGAGAGAGAGAGAGAGAGAGAGATTCATCATTACATTCCCCAGGATTCTCCCTCCATCTTATCACCTATGCACCTTCATCTTGATCTTCTTGTGGTACTCCCTTCCCTGAATTCTCCCTCCCCCCATCCTTCCCTAGCTGCCTGCCCCAGGTCTGTTGTAAGATTATTTTGACTTTTTCTTGTTTTTTTTGTTTTTTATACTTATATCCCATCTATAGATGAGACCATATGTTTTCTTTTTCTTTCTAACTTATTTCTGCTATTTTTTTGGTTTTGTTTGTGGAATAATATTCCATTGTGTAAATATACTACATCCCTTTCAACCATTCATCAGTTTTGGGGCATCTGGGTTGTTTCCATATCCTGGCTACTGTGAATAGTACTGCAATAAAAGTAATTGTTACTTAACAATCTCTATTTGGGAAAAAAAAAAAAAACAATCTCTATTTGGTAAAAAAAAAAAAAAAAAGACAGCAGCATCACTAGTGTTGTTAAATTGCTATCAAGATAAGACTAAATTCCCACTATATGAATAGTTATTGTATCTACTATGCTTACTGGAGTTGAAAACTTGTTTGAATCAGTACTAAGAGCAAAAACAAAAACATTTAATCACCCCAGCAGGCTAAGAAGGCATATATGGACAAGTGTATTGTTTAAAAGATGAGCTGCAAAGGCAATGAATCAAGAAAGAAAAGCTCCCATGAGTGACAGTATGAAAGAACTATGTGCATGTAAACAGCCCTCTTGATGCAATAATGACATAGAGAACTGACAGAAGAAACTTGCTAACAGGAAATCACAAAAATGAATGAGATTACTTTCAGGAGGCATGTTCCCAGCACAGTGTGGGTTGTTTAGTTTGTGTTATGTGTCATAAAAATTGCAAATATATTATAAAAACAAAGCTGTATGCTATAAAATGTATTCATTTTGCACAATTGAAATGAAGAAAACACTGCATCTTCTGCCACTTAGGATCTTAAAATCTACAGACATGTGAGTACATAGGATCTTATGCTCTGGGCACCTCTATCTTCAGGCATGAGACTGTGTTCTTCATACCATATGTGTCATGCTCATACCATCATTAACCAGCTGACTCAGAAACTCCTAGACTCCAGGATGTTCATCCCCAGAGGCTCTTCTAAGTCCGCTTACACCAGAAGTACTGACTTTATTCAAATCATCACTATATTCAAAACATCTTACACTGAGTGACTTCTCTTATCATGTAGCTTTATGAGATTTCATAGGTGCACATAAATAAATCTAGTGACAGAAACAGAAAAATAGAATAAGATTCATTGAACCTATGAAAGTTCATCAGTGTATGCATAGAGGGACTTCACTATTGTTAGTTTATTTCACCAGTGAACGTGTTGAGGATCACAGCGTTTTGCTAAAGGACAGACAATAAGCAAGTGGAGCGGCGAGAGGGAGGCTCTGGGCTCGTGTAACTGCAAATCCAGGTTCATTCTAGTAACTACACAACCTCTCACCAGCTATTTCACAGGACACATGTACTGGGGCAACATTGTTTGTCTACTGAGAAGAGCAGGAGTTTTGACAGCTGTTTTAAAATGAAGTCAGCCTTACATACAAGTTACTGAGGGTCAGTGGTCTGTTTAGAAAGTTGAGTCCTACTTGTAAAAGAGGAGAGCTGAAGATCTGGAGAATGGACATAATGGATGCAAATTCCAAAGGGGATTAATCAGTCAGCTCTGGGCAAAGGGCAGCAAATTCAAAACAGAACTAACTGGACATCTTTGGCCTGAGAAAGGTGAGGGACTTAATGGGGGCATTTCCAGAGAAGGCCAAGAAAATTCCAAGGGTTGAGAAACAAAAAGTACTTCTTATCTCTGTGACATCAGCCAATCATAAGGAGACTAATGGGACTTTAGAATTAGAGGGAAAAGGTATACATTTCCTGAGGCATGACCCCATTTTGGCTTCCTTCACCCTCTCTGCTTCCTCTGGACTGAGAGTCCCACTTTGGTTTGTTTTTCTCCTTTTCTCTGATAACCCTTTACTCATATATGGTCTCTAAAGAAATTTGCTTTTTCCTGCTTGCTTGCCTGAGTATTCAAATTTCCTGCCGCAGGTTCATCAGGCACCAGTCTAGTAAAATCACAGTAACAGCAGTCCCTTGTAGCAGCACCAGAGCAATGGGAAGAGGCAAGAGGAGAAAATCCACACAGGTAGGTACAATAATGAGGTTAATTCTAGAAATGGTAATGAATTCTGCTAGGAATGTGTGGAAATGATGGAGGGCCATTCACCCAAAAACTGAAATATTTATTCTTCAATCTCTTTTCTTTATTGGTTGAGTGCTATTATTCCCAGAGTTGTTAACTCATCAACCCATTTTGCATTACCAGGCATGTGCCAGGCAAAGAGTTTCAGAACTTGAAGTCAGAAGCTTCTAACACCAAAGGGCTAGCAGAGATGGGAGCAGTGAGTGCCACAGAAATGTGGGCAGGGCACACAGCATCAGCAGAAGACAGGATGCAAAGATAAGCTTGAATTCCAACTGCTACAAGCTTTATAACTTTGATGACTTTATGACTTTGGGTAAACAAGGATCCCATCCAAGATTAGACATTGTATTTGGTTGATGTTCTCTCTGCTGTGTCACCATCTAGCATGTTTCTCCATCTTTCTTTTGTCCCATAAAACTGATTTTTGGCTGGAATCAAATCAAATATCTCATAGGAGGTCCAATTCCATGGGTTTTGTCTATTTCTTCGTATAACATCTTACCATTCGATTTCCCATATTCCCTGCAAACTGGTTGTTAGGTTTAAAGATTTGATTGGATTTCAGGTAAGCATTTCAGCAAGAATCCTTCATAAGAGGACATTACATCACATCGGGAAGCTCATCCTGTCTAAAGTTCCACCATTGGTTATATCAAGGTCACCAGTTTGGTAAAAGTGGATACAGGTAGATATCTCTGAGACTCAAGAGTATTTGTAACAAGGAATATAAACTTCATTTTGCTGGGTTCTTATTAGAATTAAATGATACAGTCAAAGCATACAAACCCAGCAGGGATTATGTGCATGAAACATTTTGTGGTGGGTATTGTGCACTAAACTATATCTTCTTTAGGTTCCCAAATTCATGTATTGAAGTTCTAACCCCCAATGTAATGATATTTGGAGGAAAGATGTAATTAAGATTAAATGAACCTGTAGCGTTCTGGTTCAAAGGATTAGTGTTCTTGAAAAAAGAGATAGTAGACTGTTCTCTCTCTCTCTTTCTTTCTCTCTCCCTTTCTCCCCCATTCTTTCCCTTTCTCCCTCTCACCACCATGTGAACACACAGCAGGAAGGCAGCGAACTGCAAGCCAAGAAGAGGTCTTAATCAGAAATGAAATCAGCCATCACCTTCATCTTAGACTAGCCAGCTTCCAGAACTGTAAGTGAATTAATTTCCTTTATTTAAGTCACCCAGTCTATGGTGGTTTATTATGCAAACCAAGCTGACTAAGTGGTCTCCCCATAGGACCCTCACTTCATAGGTTTTTGTAAGAACTCCCTGACTTCTCACTTCAGACCTGTGCATGATAAACAGACTCACTATTCTTTTCATTTTCTTCACCACAAACACTTTCATAAACAGTACCTTTATTAAGCCCTCCTTTATTAATGTTATTCTAAGCATGCATGATATCATTTTCTAATTGACTCTCCATGGATTGAATAATTCTAGATTACATGTCAAAGATGAAATGTCAAAGAAACAGGGGTGTGGGTTCAGGATCCTTTCTTTTCTTCAAATGCTTTCTGAACACCCACCTTGTGCCAGGCACTCCTGTGCAGCAATAAGAGAGTCGAACGCCCTACCTTCAAGGAGTTTATATTCCAGTGTGGGAGACAAATAATAAACATGTAAACAAATAAATGAGGTAATTACAGACTGTAACCTCAGTCATTAGGAAATACGCATCGGGTGGAAAACAAATGGCTGAACCTGCTTTGGATAACTTACAAGTAGAGTTACTGATGAACTGATTTATAGATGATTAAATCTGAAAAACAAAGGAGAAAAAAGGGATGGAAGAGAATCCTGCAATTTTTATCTAGATAACTAAGGAAAAATATTCCCACTTATATCTACAGCAGACCTGAAATAGGTTTATAAGCTCTGTTGTCAACCTACAAATTCTTTTGGACCCTCGTATTATAGCTTAGATGTTGCCACAACAGTCAAGCTCATTTGCCTACATACTGTGTGTGGTTGCTTTCAGCCTCTACCCTCAGAGTTGTATAATTTCAAGATAGACTGTGTCTGTAAAGCCGAAAATACTTCATACCTAGCTCTTCACAGAGAAAGTTTACTGATCCTTGCAGTGTTGTCACAGAATCCTGATTGGCAAGGGCCTAAGGAACAGTGCATTCTGTCTAGGAATTTTCTGGCAGCTACAGTGCTTGTCTGCTTAACTGACTCTTCTTGTCCTTCACTGGGTGGGAAGAGCAGTGACGAGATAATCAGTACATGGAGAGTAGGGTGAGATAATCAGTACATGGAGAGTAGGGTAATTCTATTTTCGCTTCCCTTGAGTAAGCATGACCAGGAACTGTCAGAAAAGCCCCTGCAGTATGAAGAAACAAGCCAAAGAGAAGCTCCACCCCCTGGCCTGGGACCGAACTCCCAGGGAATTCTTTATGACTAAGCAACTTTAAGTTTTCAGTTTGCTAGGGAGCGCTCCCATCCCCACCCTGATGTTCTACATTGCACTGTTGATTCTTGCTGCTAATAACACTTCATTCCACCACCAACATGAACCTCAGAGAAAATGATTGGGATCAAGGACTCCTCCCCACCTCCCTGCTTCCAGCCTCTAAGAATCCGCTACCACTTTGTACAAGTTAGGACTAGCTGAGAGCCTTGAGCTTGCAGAGAAGCATATATCATCCCCCTAGTGTCTCACAGTTGTAGGCAAATCTGGTGATATACAGGCAACATGGTCATCTCTAAAGGAACTTGTTGCAAAGCTAAATCAATATGAGTCCCAATGCCTGTTGGTATTGGAAATATAAAATATTTCTTTTAAAGTAAAACAGTACTCCTAAGATTACCCTTGTCCCTATTTCAAGATTTGAATCTAATAAACAGCACACTGTGCTACCATCATTTGCTGACCATTGTTCTGCTTGTTTGTGTCTTCTTTTCCTGTGTTACTATTTTTGGCCATGCTGTTAGCCCCACCATCAAGTCTGAGAACTGGTAAATATGGACTCAGGAAAGATTGATGATGGTTTACATTTATTCTCACAGGGTGAAGACCAAAACAATCTTCTCTTCAAAGAGTACTTACAGCTGGTAAGTCAACTCTGAGCAGCCAAAAAAATTTGTCAACTTTACAGTTGTCATTATAGCTCATAGTATAAACTCATTGGGATCATCATAAATTCATAAAAATTAAAGCAAAATAGAAAGTCAAAGGCAAGCACACTAAACTGGGGTAAGAAAGGATCTACAAGGCTAAGACCCTTTCCGTTTTGCTCCACCTGGGGTAACTCACTTAACCTGTCTACCTTGCACTTTCCTATTTAGAAAAGTAAGGAACTGGATTGATTCCACCAGTCTAATTTAACTCCTTGCTTTATAAATGCAGAAAATCTCACACACACACACACACACACAAACACACACAGGGTTCAAAGCATAGTAATTTAGCTGAGTCTTGATTTTTTTTTTAATTAAGGGAAGGGTGTATGTGTGTGTATGCGCGTGCACGTGACCAGAAGAGCTCAAAAATTATAAAAATGCAATGTTTCAGGTCCTAAACCTAACTGTAGATTTATGAATCTTTCTGATTTTAGAATTTCTGTTCTTAAAATGGAAGGGTCCAATAGAGACCCAATTTATAGGCAAGAACATATAAGATATCCCAGCAGCAGCAGCGCAACATTGAGCGGGAGTCCCAGTCCCTAGAACATGTGAGCATCTGCACAATGGTGTAGATGAAATTGACATTCAGACCAAACAGTATTTCTCAAATATCCTTAGTACTTAATGACTTATGAAATAAAGTTGGTGATTAAATGCCATTTGTTGGGCTTTCTTTAATTAAAAATCATTTTTAGGAGTCACTAAGTGCTTAGTATAATGTCTTTTATTGTGGCAGTGTTTTAATTTTACCATGGAAATAAAGATTATACTAATTTCCTTTACCTCAGAAGTTCTGGAATGGAAAATTTTGCTAGTGGAAGTACATATTTGTTAGATAATTTAAGAATAAAAGTGTACTTTTAAATAGCACCAGTCTGCATCATAGGAGGCATTTCATCAAGACTACAGCATTTAGGAAACTTGTTCTGAAATGCAAATGTACTTTCAACAACTTCATACAGTGACAAAGGAAATCCTGTAGCCAAACAATATAAATTCAGCTTATTTATTCATGATATTTTGTTTGGCACTGTGCATAATTAAAATCAAAATGTCACTGCCCTGGAAATAAATTAATTGTTCAATAGAGAACTAATTTAGCACATTATGATGCATTCATGAAATGGAAGACTACGCAGTAAAACTTGTGTTACAGGGGGAAAATGCATATTAGATTAAATTATGCATCATTCTTTTTTTAAAAATTATAAACTATGTGTGTTTTTGTAAACCTATTCTTACAAGCCTCATTTTTGAGCTTATGTTTATAAAACTCAAAAAATGGATTGTATTGGAAATTTGAAGGTAATTTGAGCTGTGCTTGCTGACAATTTTTTAATGTGATCCTGTAATATGGTTTTTTTCTTCTTTATCTGGAAAATTCATTCCTATCATTCTCCACCCCATTTCCAATCTACCCACTTCATAAAAACCACCATTTCCTTTGTCCTCATCAGAATAACTATGAATTTAAAACTCTATCATTCTATTTCTTTTTTCAATTTGATGTTAAAAGCATCGTGATTCAATTAGAGTAAGAAAATTGAAGAGTCTAAAATAAATTTGTCTCTGCTTTGCTTTGTTTTTCCATTTAATGAGGAAGTGTGCTACTCTGATATTAAAATGGTTCAGTGTGCATCAATTTTCAAAATACCATAAATCATAGATATTACAGCTTCAAAGCCAATGTTACTTCCTCATCTAGCTGGAACAAAGGAAACCTACACACACCCTGTCCCAGTTCCTGCCCCCTGGGGCTGTCTAGTGCTGAAAAGCTGTACTTGTCTGCCTTGGGGTTAGAGAAGACTGTCAGGACACCCTCCTTTGCCTGAATGAACACAGTTAATAGCAAAGAGGAGACATGTCAAAGCTTCAGCCCCTTCTTTGTGTGGTCACCAAGAGAAGGCTTTGGGGTGGGCCCCGGTTTCTGGTAAAGGTGGGTGCTGGTGTCCACTCTGGCCCAGAAAGATGTGATAGGCCAAAGAGTGACATGAACTGCCTGACAATGTGAGTTCCTGGACTGATGCTACAGTAGAGGCTGTGCATGCTGGACAGATTGACTCTGCTGGGTTTATACATCCATTACCCAGAGGTGTTCCTAGCAACTTATACCTATTCTACTTCTTAACGCCCTTGAGCCTAGAGGTCATTCTCTCCCTTGCCCACCTCCTCGACCCAGGCTACACAAATTCAGCCACCTTAACTCAAGGAGACTTGAGTATATGCTCCAGAGTACAGGTCTGTAACCCCACTGCACCCTTGAATGGGGCCAGGGCCTGACTTCTCCAAAGATCACATCCCTTCCCAGCTCCACTTGGCCTTTTCCTTGCTTCCCTCCAGTTGTTTCTCCCCAACAACTGACCTTTGACAGTTCCCTGGATCATCATCCTTGCCCCAAGCTCCGCTTTCAAGGAGACTAACCCCAGATATATATCTGGCCTGAGGAGATGGCTTTATTTTCCCCATGGCATCTGGACTGTTTTGAATCTGAGGAAGAGTTTTTCTGGGTGTAAGTGTCTGAGTGTACCTGTGGCTGTGGGTAACTCATTGGTTAACTTCTGACCTGAAAACAAATCTGTCTTGTGTGTGTGAAGGACACAGGCACCAGGATAACGTAGGTCAACCTGGGGGGTCTGGCACAACTCTCCACCATGGCAGCAGTCTAGATGACTCACTCCAGGCTCTGTTTTCTGCTGATCACACTGGGAATGGTTACCAGCACAAGGTAACACCTCTGGGTGAGGGCTGAGTGTTCTGGAAGGAAAAGAAAACAATTCTGGGTATTGTGGGACATTCCTTGAACTCCACAGACCATCTGAACTCCACCCTTGCCCATTTGATTAGTCCGCCTCTCTGAAAAAGCTCTTTCTGCTTCTTACAGCATCTTTAAATTGATGCACCCCACTTTCAAGACCCCACGTCTATGTCCCACATGCTCTGTCACCCCAAATGCTCATCACCACAGAAAGCCATATTCCACTCTCTCTCCTTACACAACCCCTCTGCCTGTTCTGTCATCCCAGCTCCTCATATACCTCAGCCGGCACTGGTCCTGGAGTCTCTCTAACCTACTTGAAAAGTCCTTGGGGATAAGGACTGTGCCAGGTACAGAATCTCCCTAAATATCACATGCATTGCAGCTACTATGTAGATGTTTATTAATGATGTGGACATGTACGTTCAGTGCTGAGCTTGCAAAATGACCTGTCTTAATACAGATAACAGGACTCTGTGAGGTCTGGTAATTAAGATCTTTTCCTACTCCAGGAGATTAGCAAATGATTGCAGGGACTGGAAGGAACTAGTGTTTTGTTGATAGCAGGGTTATTAAAGTTGAAAGAGGGCTTGGCTCTTGTGGCTAGCCCTCTGTTCTGCCCCCAGGTGCAAGAGAGGATGGTCTGGTTTGACAGCCCTTACCCACAAGAGATGTAAGGGGAACTCTGTGCCCTAAGAAGCAGGGTTGATGGCAGAGAAGGAGCTAAGTGCTTGCAAGGAAAGCCTATCCCGCCTCTTTAACAGCTGTCTCAAAAACTGCTTTCTAAACTCAAAAGGAGACATTTGTTGTTGAAGTTTTGGGGTAATTGAAAGCTGGTGATAATAGCACTCTGTCTTCATATTGGATGTCCCCCACGCCACTGGAATGACCCATCTGTCCCCCAGATCTACTAGAATGCTGCAGAAAAAAAGAGCTAAGTACTTCCCTTGAGGCACAAAAGATTGTTACTGTCTGTGCTTTGGGTTCAGAGTTAGATCCAGAGGGGGCAGACTGGGCCTGGGCTGATGGCCAGGGTACCGCCTGCTTCACGTGAACGCCATACGAAACTACCAAGTAGCGGTCAACCAAGATGGTAAACATGTCCTAGGAGAGACCGTGATATCCCAGAACAGCTCCTTAGGGTTGAGTCTAGAATCAGCGAGTCAAGTGGGCGTCCTCTTGTCCTTCCCAAGTTTCCAGACAATTGCAGAGCAATCGCAGTGCACAGGGGACAGCAAACCACATGACAACCACATGACCCAAAGCTGCCAGACCCAGCAGTGCCAGCTCACCACTCCCTACTGCAATGTTGGAGGCGTATGCTCCACAGGCAGGTGTGCTGGGTGCAGAGAGCCCTCTGAGCTGAGTGTTGAGTGGAGTTGTTGAGTGGTTAAAGTGACTGAAACACAATAGTCAAAATTGGCTACATACTTTTCAGGTCCAGTGTAAAGTGAAAATATGAGGTTTTTGCTCAAAAAGCAAAATAAAAAATAAATCATCCTTAAGATACTAAAATATGCTTTTGCCTTTTTACATATGTGTTGTTTTTGTTCTTATTTAATATCATACTCCCTCAGGAACAGGAATACTCTCAATCTAAGTATGAAACTCTCTAGTTTCAGGAGTCTGTACTGTAATTTGGGGTGCACCCTATGCTTGGACCTCACAGCTCTCAGATTCTCCTTCCCAGAAGTTACTAGTAACCCCTCCTCCCCCCTGCTCCCACCAAAGGTACTCCATCTTCAGCACCAGGCAGCACTGGGTACCTGAACTGAGGGTGGGTAACAGTCTTATCCCAATGGTGCTGCCACCCACATATAGCACAGTGCTGGTAACCAGGTAGGGACACCACAGATGGTGCCATATGGGGACCACAGGCATGTCTGACCCCAACAGTCAGGCTGACACCAGCAGCCACCACTAAGCAGAGGAGAGGAATTTTGTGTGGGGGCCAGTCTCCAGAAGTGTGGGAATGGTCAACTGAGTTCCTGTCCCAGAGGGTGGCAGAGGTGCTCCACCTGGGACTGAAGTCTTTAGGGTCCATTGTCCCATCAGACTTCACATATGAAGCACACAGCTATGTTCAAGATGGCGGCTGCAGAGCATTGAACACCAAACGTAAGGATTTTCTGAGGGAAGATCCTGGCAGGCAGCACTGGTCCCTACACAGAACCCTGGAAACTGACCCAAATAATAACTGAAATAAGACTTGAGTACAAAAACTGACTTGACAGTTTCTGACTAGGTGTGAGATGTTGCTAAAGGAAATTGTCATCCAGCAAGAAATTCTTGTTTATGTGGGCAGCAAATATAAAATGACATTTCCTCACCATGCTTAAAACAGGTGAGATGCCTCAGTCAAATCTATGAGGCTCACATTCCCACACAGCAGATTATGTCATCGCTTGATTCCTCCCTTCCTTCACCTCCTGTTCCACTTTGTTGCAAGCTTAAACCGTTTTCTCATTTGAATGATCTTGTAGTAGTTACTACCTTCCACCCCACAGCACCAGACCAGATCAGACTAGTTTTAGAGCAGACCTCCAGTTACCCCAACTACCCCCCCAACAAGCCTACATTTCATTGCCAGGCAAATCTGTACTCTCTCAGCTAAGCCTGACTCTTGCCTCAGACCAGATTCCCCCCTACTTCAGGCAAGTTATTTATTCCTCCTTCTGTGTCTCATCTTATTCATGATAAAGATTAAACAACTTAACATATAGACACTGGACTTGACTTTTTCATCATAAATTTAGGTGCTTCAAAGCCTTCTCTCCAGGATGTAAGGGTCATTCTATAAGTTAGTCTAATCCAGTAATTTTCCAAAAGTGCAGATTGTCTTAACCTAACAATTTCTCCAGCCAGCCTCCTGCTAAGGTCCAGCCTCATCGCTCTTATATGGGAATATAATGTTTACCCATCAGAGACACTCTGGGCCAGGGCCAGATGTGTTGTAACTAGTGAGAGAGGACCTTAAAAGGGCAAGAATGGAGAACCCAGGAGATAGATAACATCAGAATTGTAACCAAAGAAACACTGTAATAATGTGCAGGGAAACATAAAGCAAAGACACTATTATTCTGTAGATAATATTTTTAAAAAATCTGAAAAAAAATTGAGTTCAGTTCTTATTTACTAATTTATTTTATTTTTTTATTTATTTTGTTCTTTGGATCACAATCTCCTCCCTCCTTCTTCTCCTCCTTCTCCCTCCTCCCTCTGGTGCCCCTTCCATTCTCTCAAACCCCACTCTTTGTTGTTTACTAGTTGTGCTAAGTCCATTAGTCTCTTTCCTGTGGCAGTGTCCTTTCACTGGGTGAGGACTGTGTTGTTGGAACCAGGCGAACCTTGCTGGTGGGTTTTCAGTCTTAAGTTTGCATTGGGTGGGCCAGTCTGTATTTGTGATCTGTCCATGTTTTCTTGTTGCAGGCCATCTTCTCCAATCCCATCTCCATTGCTTTGCTGCTTTTCCTTATGGCTCTGGTGTCAGATTTAGGCGGTCTCGCCCCCAGCCAGTGTTGGTTAAGAAGTTTCTCTGTGAATACAGGCATCTGTGAATGGCCTTTGAAAATCCTCTCTGTCTCAGTTTGCAGTTTTGATGTGGGGCTGATTACCCCATCTTTGGTCTTCCTCTCCTCTCCTGTAGTGTGGGGAGGGGGTGTTACTCTCCTTGAAGGCATCTCCAAAATGAAGTCCCGGGTCTTCTTGGCCCCGAGAGGGCTTAAGTGCACATGGTGACATTGTGTCTCCACAGTTGTTTCTCTTGTCTCGCACGCAATGGTTCTCTCGGTTGTCCATCTGTTGTGTCCATCTCAGGCTTGTGGGCTGGATTTTTGCAAGGCCCTATGTTGGGATTTGTGTTGTGCATGTTCTTGATCCTCTGAAGTTTAACTGGAGTGAGAGTGAAATGGAAGGGGCTCTGCCCCACCCCCCTTGCCCATTGTACCTCCATGCCCAGGGGTGGGTCCGCATGGCCCCTCCCATGCTCCCCTTGGGCTAGGAGCAGAGGGCAACATGGCTCTGCCAATCTGAGCTGCCTGGGAAGCAGCCATCAGCTAATGGGTGGGACCATCTACCCCACCCCATCCCCCCTCTGGGGCTCACCCGGCTTAGGGGGCTTACCCAGGAACCTTGACCCCCTTTACTCCCCACTGGCAAGGGAGCCCCAATGGCCAGGGACCCGGGTGTGCAGACAGCCCTGGGGTGACTGCCTGCTGGAGGGCAGGACTCAAGTCCCCACCCTGCCCCCGCATCAGAACCTCCCTGCATGGGAGTGGGCCCAGACTGCTGAACATATGCCATCCCATGCTCCTGTTGGGCTAGGAGCAGAGGGCAACATGGCTCAGTTCAGTTCTTATGTAGCTGGGATTTCTTTTTACTTTTTTTCAACTGAAAAGTTGAGTTAAAGTATAGTCAAGCATTTACACCATGACATTCAGTAAATGTTGGAGTATTAGCGCAAAAACAAGATTGTAACACCTGAGTTTGAGTCAGATTGTTATACCCAAAAAAAAAAAAAAAAAAAAAGTCTGCAAATTGATGTTGTTTTAAGAGTTTGAAAGATTTGTGAAGTGGTTCAGGGCTGTTATTCTATGAATGTGACTCTTCAGGGTAGGTCAGGATGATAGGTAACTAATAAAAATGACAGGAGCAACTATAACTGAGTCAGCTGATTCTGGAGGTGGCACAAGTTCACTACCTGAAAAGGTATTATCAATACAATCATTTGATATATAATGGATTTTGTGTTGAAATTTCATCTATTTGCTCAGAGTTGTGAATCTTTTCAAACTATGTGTATTATATATTATAGTCTTCACGTGTCTTTCATTATGTCCTTATATATTTGCTTCCCATCATATCTATCAACTGCAGGGAAATAAAAATGCCATAGGCTAAACAGACTACATATGTAACATATATATAACATAGTTAGATAAACCCATCTAGGAACTAGTCATTTACTTCTGTGTTCCTTGTATGCCTTGCACATACCATACTTAATAAATTTAAGAAGCTAGTAAATTAATTAAAGTTCATCCTTTTTCATAAATTGACTGCTTAAAGAAGCATCAAAGTCATAGCAAAGGGCTCTTTACACAGGCCTCATTCTCTCTCCTCCAGAACCCCTCCCTTGATGAGTTATAACAGCCAGGTAGAAATAGAGAGACCCTGAATGGTTATCTTTTCTCATGACTCTGCAGTTAGGCCCTGATGACCACTGGCCATAGGTTCTTGGAGACAGACGCAAAGCAAAGTGATATATAACCAACTAAACATAAGCTAACTGGAATGAGAAAAAATCAAGTTTCTATAGCCTATTTCTGATCACAAAAACATTACCAAATTTCAAAAAAAAATTCAAAATATTTCTAATACTAAACAAACTTTGGTATTCATTCACTCAGTCAGTCATTCCTTTCCAACCTGTTTATTTCAGTTGAGGTAACAGCCTATTCTGACAGTTGAGGGTGCAAGGAGGGACACACATTTAACAGGACATCCTTTTACCATAGAGCAAGTCACTACATAGACAACTGAAATATGTTCATAAACTCAATATGTACTTTGGGATGTAGGAGGAAACCGGAGTTCCCAGAAAGCCCAGACAGACATGGGGGAATGTACAAACTGTCATATAGACATAGACATTTCATATAGACAATGACCTCTTATCAAGAACAATTGCTTATTTTATCACCAATGTTATAATGAAACTAAAATGAAATGACATTATTCGAGAAGCTGCTGTATACCCAACTAAACTGTAGTCTTCCTGAGGGCAGAGATAAAGTCTTTTCTCTATTTGTACAGCTGCTGCCCCCACCCAGCTAATTACAATAACTCACTCATACAATTAATCATTAAAGATATTATGAGGCTTGGAGGCACAATCATTTTAAAACCTTTCATGAAAAGACAAAGTCTATATCTCTTGATAGAGTAGGCCATGGGAAGGGGGAAAGGTGACAGGGCACTACAACCTTGGTGGGAAGTGAATGAAATATTGTGTACATATGGAGGTGTGAAGCTGCACTCCCCAAATTACACAATTATTTAAGTCATAGGTAAATCAATAAAATCAGGGGAACAAATAAATTAGACTCTATTGTCCATCAAGGTAAAAATGTAGGTGATTGCAGTAACTCATCCTAATAAATATAGAGCAGCCAAAGCACAGCCTTGCATGTTCTGAGGCTAGTTATGAAAGAGGATAGAATACAATCTCTCTCCCCCTGCCCCCATGCACCTCATAAAGTCCCTCTCAATACCTTGAAGCTGCTAAACTGCAAAGACCAAAGCAGAGGCTGGCAGGAGAAGGGGTAACTGGACACCCAAGGAGCCCCTTTGCCTGTCCCAGCTTTTGGAGTCTTTGCAGCCTCTCCACCCTTCAGTCTGTGAGGCAGACCAGCTAAGCTGAGATGAGACTTTTCATCTCTGAAATGTCTAAAATCCTGACCCTTATTATAAAATCATATAATACAAACATAATAGAGAGTAGCTTTGTTATTGACTTTCAGAGTATTTTGCTGCATGGTATTAGATAACCCAAACAGCAAAATACCACTGCTAATAGCTAACAATACTACTCAAGTATAAGTTGTCTGTTCTTACTATTGCATCGTACCACCTGTCTGGGTAATGTACCAAATTAATTTTTCATTAAAATAAAGTTATCATTTTTATTAAAACTATTAGTAGATCTTAGAAGGCATTGTGATTTACAAGGTCTGTCTTAATTTTATCATTAACTACCTCATTTTTTTTCAATATTTACCATACATATCTGTTCTTTTTATTTCTTTTTTCTTTGATATTGAATTTTTTTTATTGCCATAATGATCTTCAACAGTATATATGACTTCAGTGGTGTATTCGACTCAGGACAGGTTCACATCTTTTCAGAGGTCTTTTGCCACAATACACCCACCACCAAGGTACCCACAGTCATCTGCAATAGTCCTCTGGGTTCCCTCCTCACCTGCTCCCCACTGCCCAACTTCCCCTTCTCCCCTTCTCGAAGCACCTGCCCCCACCCCCACATGCAGCCTAGCCCTCAGTAGTAGTATCCTAGGAGCCCTCCCCAGGTCTCAGGCCATGTGTGGTAGGGGCATTTCAGCTCCTACCTCTGACCCAACTTGGCATATTTATAATCTCTTCACATAAAAAGTGATCAAACTGTGCTGCAGAGAACTTTACTGTGTGGCCAGAGATCAAAATTAGGGGAAGGATGATGAAGAGTCACAAATAGCTAGATTTAACTCCTACTTTTTACATGTGACCTTAGAGAACTGAATGTCTCTGGATCTCATTTTTAAAGGAAGGGTGAAGCTACCATTAATCTTTTATGTGCTTACGTATCAGCGAGGTGTACCTGAAGTGTGTGTCCTGAGATCATAGCTATACAGTGCTTGGCACACAGCCTCAGAGTAAGGAATGAATTATTAAAAAGATAGTTAATGCCAGATACCAGATGATTTCTCTCACACATGGAATACAGAGAAATAAAAGAATAGACAAAATTAACTCCCCGAACCCTGCAACATGACTACAGAATTGAGAAGGCACAGAACCCAGTCCACACTTGGGTCTGGAGGAAATGAGACAGTCACCTCCACTATAGGAAGTGCCACAATAAAGGAACCTGGAGAACCATGCCATACAGAGGCCCTGTGAGAGGTTCCTGACAGTCTTGGCCTGGCTGCCTGCCTGAAAGTTACTCCTAGAGATCAAAGCAGCCTGGTCTGCTGTGTCCCAGGAGTGCAGTTCCTCATCCTGGGAAAAGCCATTACTCTAAAAATGAAAAATAAGAGATCAGAGGGCCAAACATCAATCTTCAACTTGCAACAAGAAAGGAATTGGAGTGACTGGAGCAGGGAAAGATGATAGGAACACCAGGGTGGTGGTATAAGCAGGGTGGTGGTATAAGGGTACATTATTGATGGGGGGGGGGCAATACCTAAGGGAACAATATGCAAATATGACCATTGCTGTATGAAAAGAAGAAAATAAAAATTATGCAAAAAGATAGATTATAAATACCACATCAGCAATGTAAGGTTTCTGCTGAGGACCAAAAGAGAAAATAAGTAAAATTATGCATTATAAACTAATCTCTAAATGGCATTTCAATTCAACTAACCTTAGAATTTTCAAAGGATGACCCAATTAATGTTTTTAATCTGTATTATTTGTGATCCATCTGTTCATTATAAGATCCATAATAGCAAGTACATAACAAAATCTATATGCTCAATTTTAAGTGCATTTGAGGGGAATGCTATTTCTTGAAGTACAATATAGCATTTTCAGTTTCTAATGAAGGCTTTAATTATTCATATTAACTGCAAGTTAGAATTAATGCAGAGCTGTATTTTTCAAAATTTGATCTTTCAGGACCTAGGGGTTCTTCACCTGGAACTGTTTTTTACTTTTTATATTGGTTATTGGAGGAAATGGTATTGTATCTGTGCATGTTTCTGGGGGACAGAAGTAGTAGCTTTTGTTAGATTCTTGAGGAATTCAAGACACAGAATCACTGTCTTATAACACAAACAGAAGAGATGTATAATGTCTCCTCCAATTATCCACCTGAAAATTAAACCTGCCCAACCTTTTTTGGAACACCTTCAGAAAAACTTGTGTGTGCCCTCTCTAATTCCACCTCTGGGGGATTCAGACCTATGGAAATAAATCATTTTTTGCTGATTTCAGTCAGCAACCTTTGGTGTGAATTCCTGCATCTTTTACAACTCTTGGCATTGACTGTGAGACTAGTCCTTAAAATATTTAAAAGCAAGAACTGTGCTTTCTCCTCATTAATGACCCCTCACATAGAGTAATTCAACCTAAATCTGAATTTCTTTTAACAACTCTGCAAGTGCCTTGACATCTTAGCATTCTAGGTATTAAATCTGACATTTCTGCCCAAATCCACACCAGATGAACAAATAAATTAAAAGAACTTGGGGACTTAGGGTCAGCAATGAAAGGTCTAGATAAATAAGGAAATAACCACTTTAATCTCACACCACTCAAATTTAAAAAATTGAATAGAAAAATAATTTGGATAGTTAGATTCAAGGTTGAAAAAGGCAAGTATGGAATCTCATAGATTTCAGTAAGAAAAAAATTTTTCATGTTTTTTTCCCATACACACATTCTCCTTAGCATCATCACCATCATCACTTTCATAGTAGAACACAAAACAGAAGAATTTGCCAGAATCCATTTGCAAGTTAAGAATGTTTTATCAAGAAAACAACAAAATAATGACATAGTTAACGGGCTACATAATATAACAATAATGTTTCTTTATAAAAATCTGAAATAAACTTTTGGCAGTAGTAATACTATTACCTGTCACCTAAGAAAAACTATTTTAATTAAAAATATTTTTAATAAATCAATTTTTTCATTCTGTTTGAGAGGTGCAAACTCCTTTGTTTATAAAAATGCACTAAAATACATTCATCAGTCCATGCATATGAACACTTTTTTTTAGTTTCTATTTATTTTATTGATATGTATATTTTCTTACATAGTTGTACACCCAGAATTTCTCCCACCACCATGTCACCCATGAACTATCATCCTATTTACTGATGCTCATCCCTCCCCAGAATTCTCCCTCCATCCTACGCCCTTTCTCTATGCTTCAGTTTAGTTATCAGTTTGCTAATTTTGAATTTTTTTGTCATTTTGTTTGTTTTCCCTATATCCCATATATAAGTGAGCCCATTTAGTATTTTCCTTTCTCTTTCTGCCTTATTTCAGGTAGCATGATTCCTTCTAGTTCCATCCATATTGCCACAAATGACATGAGTTTTTCTTTTTCGATTGCTGAATCATACTTTATTGTGTAAATAAACTCAACTTTTTTGATCCATTTATTTGTTTGGGGCATTTGGGTTGTTTCCATATCCTGGTATCGTAAACAGTGCTGCAATAAACATAGGCGTGCAGGGTTCCTTCTGAATTAATGTTTTGGTATCCTTTGATAAATCTGCAGAAATGTGGGATCATTGGGTCAAATGGTAGCTCCATTTTCAATATTTGAAGATCCTCCACACAGCTTTCCATAGAGGCTGGACCAGTCTGAATTCCCAACAGTAATTGTACTTCATTCTTTATTCATACTTTCAACAACAAAAGTTATTTCAGCACGACAGCACTTCAAGGCAGCCACTAAGCACATTAAATCACACCACAGTGGGCAAATAGCACCCAAGTAAAATTTTCCTGCTAAAGCAGAATCAGGTTTAAGGCCATTCAAGTTCAAGCACAGAGATATAAATCCTTTAAAGACCCTGTATGTTTAAAGTGATTTTACTTTCAACCTGCAGTATGAAATCTGTTTTCCAAAATCCAAATGGAAAATACAGAACACACCAACACACTTGAAATTATATTAAATAAGAGTAACATACAAACATATAATTAAGATGAATTCATGAAAACCAAAACTGTAAACTTACTGGCTACTGGTAGGAACCAGCCCTGGCCCTAGAAACTAGGTCATATACACAGTTATTTGCAATTACATTAGTTTGCTCTGGTATGTTCTTCTCATCCATGCACTGAGCACTAATCAAGAGACCTACACTTGTATACTACCTCACAGTAACAGCACACACCATCTCTACCTGCACAACTGTCACTCTCAAATGACTTTATGAGTGAAAGAAAGTTGAGAATTAACATATCAAGGGAGAATAATAGGAGTCAGAAGACTCCAGGTCAGCTCCCTTCATCAACCAGCCACTTGCTAGCACCTGGCATGGTGTCCAGAGGCAGGTCCCACACAATGGGAACATGGTCACACTGACCCAGTCTTTTCCGGGGCCACAGCAGGAAGTCACTTGCTCTTCATTTTCACTTTAGCCATGTTGTAAATCCCCAGAATCAAGATTTTTTTTTCCACCCTCACTGTTATCATTTCCTTCCAAAATTGGAACCTGCAGTTTTTTGTTCTAGATGAGGTTGCCTGGCTTTCAATTTTGTTTTTTAAGCACTCTCTGGACTAGTCATTCTATCCTGCATTTCCTGCTGCCTCTCTGGGGAGGCAGTGCAGGAACCTACCTCCCCCCACCCCCCCATCCCGCCCCACAGCCCCCCTTACCAGCTTCTCCAGCTCTGCTCAGTTGTGTCTATAATAGAAGGATTCTGTCTAACTCCCCCGGTTTGGGTAGGTTTAGTTTCTCTTTTTCCTTTCTTGTTGCTCTTCTTTCCATTTCTCAGATATTACACTTGAAGGAATAGGTCAAGTCCTGATCACCTCCCGCTCCATGTGATTCTGCCTTGATTTGCGTGTTTCTCCCCAGACAAGTCTGGCCAGCAGTTGTTTCCCTTTGACTTTGTTTTACTAATGAATTTGAGTGTTGAACTGACCCTGCTGCCAAACATGTGTACCACACCAGCAATCCTAGGACCTCTGCTCAGAGACCAAAGAGCATTAAGCCTGTGGGCACTTTCACGAGTGGCACATGTGGCAGCTGCAAGTCTGCCCCCACTTCTGACGTAAAGCAGCTGATCAACTCTTATAATGTACCTGTGTGAGCTTTTGAGTAGGTGATATTTATCCATGACAAAACATTCAAAAACACAAAATGTCCTAAATCCTGTCCCCAGTCTTTCAGATCCCCTGTCCTAGAAGCTACTTCTCAGCCTCACGGATATCGTTTATACATATACAAGCAAATGCATCCTTTGAAACTGACAAACTGACTGTAGAACTAAAGCATACAGCAAAGGGGGGGGTGAAACCAGGGGCAAGATGAACACAAGAGATTAAGATGATGGTTCATGCACGACATGATTGTGGGAAAACCTCAGAGTATACAACGATCTAAAAAAAAATTATGTATATATATATATATATATATATGTGTGTGTGTGTGTATGTGTGTGTGTAATTGCTGTGCGCCATTTGCAAACCAGAAAGGTGATTGCAAACGAGATAAGGAAAACCTCTCTTGTTAACCGTCCCTAAGAAAACTTGGGACTGATTTACTGCAATGACCTTCTGAGACTACACTGGCGCCACTGACTTTCCTAAATCAGAGATAGCGACCATCTGCCTACACTCCCCCTTCCTCAATTACTCTTAGACTTTAGAATGTTAATTGTCTCTCATGTTTGTTTGTCTTCTTTGAAATTCAACAGGCCCTCACCCTGTGTCCCTATAAATACCCCTTTCTTTTGTTAATAAAGTTGTCTCATGGTTCATATTTCCATCTGAGCCCCGGCTGTGGCTGGGCAAATCTCTTCTCATGAGTTCATTTCTCATACCTTGCATCTGGCGGCCAAGATGTAATCAATTAAAAAAAATTTAAATGCAAGTCTTAAACAGGTGATAATAACACTATCACACTCTCATCTTTCTGTGTATATCCACTGGGGATGTCCTACTATGTTACAGAGCCGGAAAAGCAGTAGAATGATATTCTAGCAAACACGTGATAAATGAGTTTCAAAGAGCAGGGTATGCTCAGCTGTGCAACTGCTAAAGAGGTTTGAGAATTGAACACTGGGTTTAGCAAAAAAGTCACCTATGACTTAGACAAGAGCTACTACTAGGAAATGGTAGCTACCATATCTGATGGGATTAAGTTCCAGAGTGGACAGAAGGGTGGACATGCATACAACTCTGTAACAGACTCACCAGAGACAATTCCTCAGGAACATGACTATGAAAGGGAATAGAGTAATAGGTTTGCCACTGAGGTTTCTAGGAGCTATTTTTAAGATGGGAAAAATTATAGTGTGTTTGTATGAAGTTAACAAGGATCTTTTACAGCAGGAAAAATGAGTAGTGGAGGATTAAAAAGAGTCACTTCAGGCCCCTCTCTTCTTCAGTACCTAGGACAGGAGGAATGGGCATGTGTGGGTGCAGGTGCTGGGACCAGGCTGCTATGGAAGTGGGAGTGTGTGGAATCATGCAGCACTTGCTCCTGAATTCTCACTTTCAAAAGCAATGAAGAAAGGGAGGAGGGTGTTGAAATGAGGTGTTTATCTGGAGGAGGAAGAGAGAAATGGACTGGATAATTGGAAAGCCTGAAGTTAGTGATTCAGAATTTGTCAATAGGTAGCATGCTGTATGTTTTTCTCAACAACATGTATATATGTGTATAGATTACAGTATGTATATATTATGCACACATGGACTATGTAGCCAAGTGAATATGAAATTATGTATATATGTATATATATATATATATATATGGAGTGATGTATGCAACCATGTGAGTTTGGGAGGGGACTTTACATGGTTGCATATTCACTTGGTCATGCAGTCTATATGTATATAATATATGGATATTGTAATAGATATAAATATTCCATATATGTGTGTACATACATAAATTCACATATATATTGAATATATATATGGTTATACATTCATATGAACTCACTTTCAGATGAAGTACTAATTATCACAGAGGTTGGTCTTTCAGAGCATGTACAATAGACTATGTAGTGGTCAAAATAAAATGGCTACCAAGACTCCCCTTGAGTGAGAGCAGGGCCTTTTCAGATGTGATGGACTTTCACTCCCACTATGACATGATGTTATGTGGCAAAGATGAAGATTTTGTAGGTCTTTAATCAGTTGACTTAGAGCTCATCAAAAAAAGGATTGTCTTGGGTGGAACTGCTAATTAGGCAAATCATCAAAGATGGTTTGGCCCTCCCTGAGCTCAGCCATGCTCTCCTGTAAACCACAATGAGGTCTGCAACTGCAAGAATACAGCCATATGAGTCTGGGAGGGGACTCACTGCACAGATCAGAGCTGCTGCCTCAGCCACCAACAGAGTCCTAAGAACTGAGGAAAGAGGCTAGCTATGATATGAATCACTCCTGATCCTTGGAAATTGTGTCGTAGTGAGTCAATATGTTTGTGATTATTTGTTAGTGCAGCATAGAAATCTAATACCGAGGTAGAAAGAGCCAACAAGGTAGAGGATACGGAAGACTGAAAATAATGAAGAATTACAGAAACTAAGCTGTGTAAGGAGAGATGAGAGAACACAAGGAAATAAGGGACTGTGGAGGAAGGAAATAATCATTGCATTTACTCACTGAGTAGGAGTAGCATGTCTAAAATGTGCTGCATAACATGGTAGGAGGGACTGAAAGGGAATGAGTGGCCTCTTCTTGATCAAGAGAAATTGCTGGCTCAACACGATGTTGTGGCAACTCTTCCTGGCTAGAGCTGGAGATGCTTGGTCACTGCAGGGGGCCTGCAACCCAGTGTGGTTTAGAGTCAAAGAAGATGGAGATAGACTATGATTTCCCCAGAGAGGCAGGGCCTTGGCCATAGAACTGTTTAGTTAGTCGGTGTGGTAGCAGGTTTTTTTAGGTCTCCATACAAGGCCTTCAGTTCAGTCCTAGAGCTGAGAAAGTACAGAACTCCAATCATGCTCCTGGTATTAAGACCAACTTGTGTAAGCTCCAGAAAAGAAACTTCCCTTAAAAGGGTCCTCGGTAAGTTTGGAGGAAACTTCCCAAGAATTCTACTGAGATGCAGAGACCATGGCATCAGACAGCTACAAAAAGTCTACATTTTGATGGAAAAAAAGTTCAACATCACTTATAATCATGGAAATGCAAATTAAAACCACAATTGGTAACCACCTTACACTGGTAAGAATGGCCCACATCAAGAAAACAAGCAACAACAAGTGTTAGCGAGGATGTGGAGTAAAAGGAACACTTTAACACTGCTGGCGGAAATGCAGACTGGTCCAGACACTATGGAAAGCTGTGTGAAGGCCTCTCAAATTACTAAAAATGTAACCACCATGTGATCCAGTGATCCCACTTCTGAGAATCTAACCAAAGGATACAAAATCACTAATTCAAAGGACATCTGTACTCAGATGTTGATTGCAGCACTATTAACAATAGACGGGATATGGGAACACCTCAGTTACCCCCAAAAAAACAAATGGATGACAAAGTTGTGATATACTTACATAATAGCATGTTATTCAGCAATCAAAAAAGATAAGTTCATGCCATTTGTAGTAACATGGATGGAGCTGAAGAAATCATACTAGGTGAAATTAGTCAGAAGGAAAAACATGAATGAATACAGGATGGGCTCACTTATACATGGGATTTAGATAAATGAAGCAAAAGGACAAGAAATAGTAAAAACTAACAAGTTGACTATAGAAATGAAGTATTTGGTAAAGGAGGGAGAAGCAGGGGGTGGTAAAACAAGGGAGGAAGGAACACAAGGAAAAATAGTAATGGGTCATGGGTGATACGGTGGTGGGAGAAATATGGGACTATGACAACGTAAATAAATGAGTGAGTGAGTAAATGAATAATTACAATGAGATTCTACATATTTGCAGTGACTTCTCTATATCACAGGCAGCAAAGGACAGAAAGAGAATTTTGAACGCTTAATGAAGAAATGAGGCTTCACAGTGATTTTAAATGACACCAAGTACTAAGAAATGCTCTCAAGTTGGGATGAACCAACAGCTCCCTAAATCCAGCTATTCCCACATGTAGTTTTAAAATGCTACCATGATTCCCAATAATCTTCAGGGACTACAGAGTTTTCAAAGTAAATTAATATTTAATTCAAACAGTAAAACTCTCCCATATTACAACCCTTATGAGAAGTAATAGTGACAGATCACAAAAGAAAATCAAAAAGACTGTCACAACACCAAAAGGTTAAAAATCATTTGCTCAAATTTTTTGGTAATAAATGCTTAATGAAGTTTCCGGTCTAACCACTGTGCCATTGTTTGTGAACTGTAATGTGGGAACTCATTGTCATTTCATCCTAATAGAAATGATGCAAAGCAGGAAGTGTCCTTTAATAAACAGCATTTTCCTTAGCTTGTGTCAACACAGTCTCTTTTGTTGAACACTGCTTGTGGTCTTTGAAGAGTTATTCTTTACACAAGTTTAGAAATAGCTTTTTTCGTGCTTGTTTTTTATCTTTGGCCAGTCCAGCCTTTCTAGAGAATCCATGACTATTAAATAGGAACCCCCAAGAACAAAGCAACAAAGACACAGTAGGAAGAAGAAATGTAATTGAATAACTACAAGCTGGCACATGTCTGAGTAATCAAGAGTATACTACTTAATTTATTAACAATAATATAAATGCTATCATTTTGGGAGAAGTTTCTTTGAGCTCTAACCTTTATGTCTGTAATCTTTAACCACTAAAATAAGACTTGGAAACTTTTTGACAAAGGTAATTTTTGCTTAAACGTTATCAAAGTAATGCTGCTTTATAACATATAATTCAGGTACACAGCATTATAAATCACCATGGGTATATACCACATCATGATGGCTACCAAAGTCTTAGTGTCTCTCCTGGTCTATCCACGTGACATATAGATGCCACATCTTCATTAATTCATCCATTGCCAGACTCTTCCTTGCCCTCCAGTTGGCTTTCAGTACACCTTTTCTCTGGGGCTATCTCCAGCCACTCAGTCTCCTTTGCCAACTCCTCCTTCTCTCTCTGACCCTTTTGATCAAAGGGCCAGACCTTTGGCCCATACTCTGCAGAGATGAGCATCTCTAGTTCACATCTAAATTACTGACTTCATGTGAGAAATGACTCTCCTCTGATTTCCAAACCAAGCTTTCAGAATATTTTAAATTTAAATCAAATTGTCATGCTTCTGATTCATCTCTTTCTTAAGACTTAAATCCAAACTCCTTTAGTGGTTTCTCATGTGCTTTGATGTCATTCACCCCTCTGTTTCCCTCACCTGTTACACTAATCTTCCTGAGCAATTCCTGTTTCCCCCTACCCCTTCCCCCCCTCACACTACCCCCTCCCCCACCTTCTCACTAC
>PVHY01019884.1:0-26617 GCA_004024945.1 Uropsilus gracilis | reverse complement strand
TTTTTTTTTTTTTTTTTTTTTTTTTTTTTTTTTTTTTTTTTTTTTTTTTTTTTTTTTTTTTTTTTTTTTTTTTTTTTTTTTTTTTTTTTTTTTTTTTTTTTTTTTTTTTTTTTTTTTTTTTTTTTTTTTTTTTTTTTTTTTTTTTTTTTTTTTTTTTTTTTTTTTTTTTTGTATCTCTGCGCTCTGTGCACTTGTTTCTTTGTTTCCTTTTCTGTCTTTGATTGAGGTAGGATAGTTCCTTTCCATTATTTCTTGTAGAGGAGGTCTGGTGTTGACATATTCCCTCAGTTTATGTTTATCTGAGGCATCCTTCTCTCTCTCTCTCTCTCTCTCTCCTGTATCTGGAGGACAGTCATGCAAGATACAGTAGAATTGGTGACAATTTTTCTCTTGAATATTTCCAATACATCTTTCCTCCTCGCCCATTAGGCTTCTTCCAAGAAGTCTGATGTCAGTCTTATGGGATCTCCTTTATATGCTATCTGCTTTTACCCCTTAGCCACCTTCAACACGTTTCTTTCTCTTGAATTCTTGGTACTTTCATGACTGTGTGTCTTGTTTCAGGTTTCATTACATCTAGATGACCAGGTGTACTTTTAATTCATGCATTTATTTCCTTCCCCCGGTTTGGGGAATTTTCTTCTGCTATTACTTTGAAAACACTATCTGCTCTTTTATCCCTCCTGGGATACACATTATCCTTGTGTTGCCTTTTCTAATGCGTAGGTCTCAGGGGGCTTTGTCATTTATTTTCCTTTACACTTTTCTTTTGTTTTTTTCCCTCCATTGTTTTATGATCTTCAAGGTCCACTGTTTGATCTAGTATGCTTCTGTAGCTTTCTTCAAAACTTTTAAAATCTCCTCTATCAATCATTTTGCATCCTTTTCTTCCTTAAATCTCCAGTCTCTAGTTTTTTCTTTGTAAAGTTTTTCATTTGTTCTTCATTTGCTACATTTTCTCCCATTTATTTGGCTTTCTTCTTGTTGTTGTCATCACATCTTTAATCATTATTTATTTGGAACTTTATTATTTTAAAAAAATTGCTTGCATAAACTGGTTCAGCCACTATGGAAGACTCAAACAATTGAAAGTGGAATTACCGTTTGACCCGGCAATCCCACTACTGGGGATCTACCCAGAGGACATGAAAACACTAATTCAAAAGGACACCTGTATGCGCGTGTTTATTGTAGCTCTGTTTACAATTGCCAAGATTTGGAAACAAACCAAATGCAAATGCCCCAAAACCGACGATTGGCTAAAAAAAAATGTATATATACACGATGGAATACTATGCATCAATCGAGGAGGACAAACGCAGGTCATTCGCAGCAGCATGGATGGAACTAAAAAGACTCATATTAGCAGAAATAAGCCAAAAAGAAAAAGAGAAATACAGGATGGTTTCACTTATATGATGGATATAGGGAAAAACAAACAAACGAATAAGAAAAAATAGAAACAACCGACAGGACTGAACGATAGAGTGAGAGAGAAGAAGGGGGAAGAAGGTGGGGGAGGTGAAGGGCACAAAAGATTAGGATGGTTAACAGGTGTTAGTGAAGTGGGAAAGCCCCGGGGTACACAATAATGCAATAATGTAATATAAATATAAATGCACATATATATGCAAATTAAAAAATTTTTAAATTAAATTAAAAAAAATCACAGAGATAGTTGACAAAACCTGTGGATATCTCTTCTATCCTATTCCCCATTATACATTCCCAGAAATAATAATCAGTATACTGGATTTGATGTTTGCCATTCCAGTGGTGTTTGAAACTTTTAAATCACACACCAGTAAACAATATATTATTTTGCATGGTTATAATTTTGTAATTACGGTATTGTAATATCTATGTATGTAACCTATCTATGTAACTTGATTTCTTCCCACAAAAAAATTTCAAAATTATTAAAAAATATATGCTTCCATATACAAGCAATATGCAATGATGTAAATGTATATATATAGTGTATATATATATATATATATATATATATATATATATATATATATATATATATATACACCCCAAGCTTCTTCCACCAACTTGTCACCTGTGAACCATGATCCGGAAATCTTGTGCCAATCCCTCCCCTGGTTTCAACCTCTTTCCACCCTCCTTTGCTCTATGCTTCAGTTCTGCTGACAGTTTGTTAGGTTTAAGTTTTACTTGTCCTTTTGTTTCTATGCTTTCCCTATATCCTGCATTTAGGTGAGATCATCCAGCAGTTCCCTTTTTCTTCCTGACTTCATGATTTCCGCTAGCATGATTCCTTCTAGGTCCATCCAATTTATCACAAATGCATCAAATTTATCCTTTTTTATTGTGGAATAATATTACATTGTGTAAACATTCCACAACTTTCTGATCCATTGGCCTATTTGGGGGCATTTGGGTAATTTCCATATCCCGGCTATTGTAAATAGTGCTGCTATGAACACCCAAGTACAGGTGTTGTTTTGAATCCTGTGGGTAGATTCCCAGAAGTGGGATTGCTGGATTGAGTGGTAGTTCCATTTTTCCATACTTAGAGGGGCCTCCATACAGCTTTCCATTGTGGCTGGACCAGTTTGCATTCTCACCAGCAATGTAAGAGTGTTCCTTTCTCTCCACATCCATGCCAGCACTTCTTGTTGCCATTTTTTGCTTTTGACATGGGCCAGTCTTACTGGTGTGAGGCGTTGTCTCATTGTGGTTTTGATTTGCATTTCCCTGAGTATAAGTGATGTTGAGCATTTTTTCATATGCCCATTGGCCATGTGTGTTTCTTCTTTGGGGAAGTGTCTTTTAAGCTCTTCTCCCCATTTTCTTCACCCTCCCTCCCCAGTTTTTGACTGGGCTTTCTGCTTTGCTTTTGTTAAGTTGTGCAGGTTCTTTGTGGACCTTTGACATATCGGACCCCCGACAGTTGAGTGGAGTGCACATTATTTTCCCTATTCAGTTGGGTTTCTCTTTGTTTTGGTTATTGTCCCTTTTGCTGTGCCAAAGTGTTTTAGCTTCATGTAGTCCCAGCTGTTTGTTTTTCTTGATTTTCTTTGCTTGTATAGATGTGTCCTGGAAGATGTTTTTGCAGTATAGGTCATGGAGTAGTTTGCCTATGCTTTCATCTATATATTTTATGGTTTCAGGTCTTATGGCCAAGACTTTTATCCATTTCAAGTTGATTTTTATGTATGGTGTGAGGGAGTGGCCTAGGTTCATTCTTTTGCATGTAGCAGTCCAGTTTTCCCAGCAGCATTCATTTATTATTAAGAGACTGTCCCTGTTCCAATGTATGTTTTTCCCCTTTGTTGGATTAGTTGGTCATACATGTGTGGTTTTATTTCTGGACTTCCAGTTCTGTTCCATTGCTCTGTGTGTCTGTATTTGTTCCATTAGCATGCTGTCTTAATTGTTATGGCTTTGTAGTATAATTTAAAGTCTGGGAGTGAAATCACTCCATTCTCTGTCCTTTTGGTCAGGAGGGCTTTGGCTATTCGAGGTCTTTTATTACTCCCTATGAATATCAGTAGTCTTTGTTCTATTTCTTTAAAGAATGTCATTGAGATATTTATTGGAACTGCATTGAATCTGTAGATTGCTTTGATAGGATGGCCATTTTGATAATGTTTCTTCCAAGCCATGACAGGGGGTGTCTTCCCATTTCTTTGTGTCTTTTTCTATTTCTTTTAACAAAGTCTTATATTTCTCTTTGGTGGTGGGTGACCCCCAGGGATCACAATGATGTGAAATATATATATATATATATATATACATATATATATAAATTATATAAATTTAAAAAAATAAATGTTATGATATATTAAAAGAAAAATTAGTTCTGTCTAGGTCTTTCACATCTTTTGTTAAGTTTATTCCCAGGCATTTGACTTTTGTTGGTACAATTATAAATGGAGTGGTCTTCTTAATTTATTCTTCTTATTCTGACTGATTTTTTGCATATAAGACGATGACTGACTTTTGTGTGTTGATTTTGTAACCGGCTACCTTACCAAACTGGTTTATTATTTTCGTTAGTTTTTCTGTAGAGATTTTAGGGTTTCCTATATACATTGTCATGTCTCTGCAAACAGTCATGATTTTCCTTCTTCTTCCCTATTTGGATTCCTTGCATGTCTTTCTCTTGCCTTATTGCTCTAACTAGGACTTCCTTATTATATTGAAAAGCAGTGGTGAGAGTGGACAACCTTGTCTTCTTCCCAATCTCAGAGGGAAGGCTTTCCATTTTTCTCCATTTAGGATGATATTGGCTGTGCAATTGCCATATACTGCTTTTATGCTGTTCAGTTACATTTTTTTCTATCTCAAGAATTTTGAGGACCTTCATCACAAATGGATTGTTGAACTTTGTCAAATGCTTTCTCAGCATCTATTGATATGATCATGTGGTTTTCATTTTTCTTTTTGTTGGTATGTTGGGTTACATTCATTGATTTTCAGGTGTTGAACCATCCTTGTTTCCCTGGGATAAATCTCACTTGGTCATGGTGTATTGCATTTTCAATGCATTGTTAGATTCTATTTGCTAGGATTTTGTTGAGAAGTTTTGCATCTGTATTCATTAGGCAGATTGACCTTTAGTTTTCTCTCTTTGTGTTATCTTTTTTTTTGGGGGGGGGGGGGAAGGGGGGTTTGGTATTAGTGTGATGTTGGCTTCCTAGAATGTATTTGGTCATATTCTTTCTTTCTCTATTTTTTGAAAGCATTTCTGTAAGATAGGCACCAGTTCATCTCTGAATATCTGGTATATCCACCTGGTCCAGGGCTTTTGTTTTGGGGGAGGGTTTTGATTACTGTTTCAATTATGCTGCCTGCGATTGGTTTATTTAGGCTTTCTATGTCTTCTTTATCCAGTTTTGGATGTTGGTATAGTTCTCAAACTTTTTCCATCTCATCAAAGTTGTTGAACTTGTTTGCATATAGACGTTCACAGTAATCTCTAATTATCCTCTGGATTTCTGCTTTTTCTGTTGTAATTTCTCCTCTTGCATTTATGATTCTATTTATTTGCATTTTCTCTCTTCTCTTCTCTGTGAGCCTGACTAGGGGTTTATCTATCTTGTTCATCTTTTCAAAGAGAGAACCAGCTTTTTTCTTCATTGATCCCTTGGTTTGTCTTTTTTATCTCCATTTTTCTTTAAATTTCTGCTTGAAATTTCATTGTCTCCTCCCTTCTGCTTGCTTTTGCATTTTTTGTTCCTTTTTTAGCTCTCTCAGATATGAGGTTAGGTTGTTTCTTTGGGTATTTTCTTGTTTCTTGACGTGGGATTGTATTGCTATATATTTCTCTTTTCTTACTGCCCTTAGAGCATCCCATATATTCTGGAAGGTTGTATCATCATTGTCATTCATCTCAAAATATTTCTTTATTTCTTCTTTGATTTCCTCACTAGTCCACTCTTTTTCCAATAGAGATGGCTGCGGTCTCCATGAAATAAGAGGTCCTCTGTCCTTCTTTTCATGGCTGATCTCTAGTTTGATACCTTTATGGTCAGAGTTAACAGATGGTATGATTTCAGTCTTCATGAATTTGTTGATGCTGTACTTGTGGCCCAGTGCATGGGTGATCCTAGAGAATGATTCATGTGCACTTGAGATATACATGTATTCAGGGTTTTTATTTTTTTTGGGGGGGTTGGGGGCGGTGGAGAGGAAGGTTCAGTGTCCTATAGATGTCTTTTAGTTCCATTTATTTAGTCTAGGTGTTCATTTAGAGTTACTGTGTCCTTGTTTATTTTTTTTCTTGTTGATGAGATGTGGTGAGAGTTGGGAGTTGAAGTCTCCTACTACTTATGTATATTCTCTAAACTTTTCTCAAGGATGTCAGCAATTGTCTGATGCATTCAGGTGCGCCTTATTTGGTGCATATATATTAATGAGCGTTATATCTTCCTGGTGCACCCCTTGATCACTATATAGTGGCCATCTGTATCTCTTGTTAATTGTTTCAGTTTGGAATCTATTTCATCAGATATAAGTATGGCTGCACCTGCCTTCTTTTGGGGTCCATTTGCTTGTACAATTGTTTTCCTACACTTTATGTTCAATCTATGTATATCATTCGTGGTGAAGTGTGTTTCCTGGAGACAGCAGAAGGATGGGTTCCATTTTTTAATCCATTCTGATATCCTGTGTCTTTTTTATCGGTGCCATTGGTCCATTAAAATTTAGGGTGATTATGAATATGTGGATGTCTGTATTTGTCATTTTGTTCTTCCTTTTTGTGGTTCTGTTGTTTACCTTGTTACATTCTCATTGTTCATTCTTTTGTTGGTTTAAATTTTAAGGCTTTTTGTAATATTTCCTGAAGGAGGGTGGGGGGTTAACAGTTGTGAATTTCTGAAGTATTTTGTTTGTCTGAGACGGCCCATCATTTTCCCTCATAAATGAATAAAAACTTTGCAGGATAATGTCTCATTTGCTGGCTCTTTTCCCCCCTTGGAATTTGTTGAATGTGTTGCTCCAGTGTCTTCTTGCCTGAAGTGTTTCTTCTGAGAAGCCTGATGTGTGAGCCTAACAGGTTTTCCTTCATAAGTTATCTGTTTCTTGCCACTTGCCAGATTCTTTATGTTTTCTTTGTCTTGGATTTGTGTGTGTATGTGTGTGTGTGTGTGTGTGTGTTTTACTATTATGTGTCTAGCAGTTTTCTTTTCATCATGGTAGTTTGGTGTTCTAGCTCCCTGTATTTCTATTTTAATTTCTTGCTTCACATTTAGGAAGTTCTCTTCAATTATTTTCTTGAATAGTTTCTCAGTTCCTTTGTCTCTCTCCTCTCCTCCTGGGATTGCCATGATCATAATGTTTCCTTTCCTCATTGTGTCAGAGAGTTCTTGGAGTGTCTTTTCAGTCTTCTTCCTTTGCACCACTCCATCATTTTATATTTGGGTGCATTTTACCTCTGAATCTTCAACATTACTGATATGTTCTTCCATTTCTTCTATTCTTTGTGGAATTTCTTAAGTTTCTCTAAATTTTTTTTTAGTTTCATATTCATTCCTTAGTGTGTTGATTGTATTCTGCATGTCAATCTTTTCCTTCTCTGCCTTTTTCTCTTAGATCTTTCTGTGTTTACATTTCATTCTCTGCCTTTTCTTCCTTTGCTCTTAAATCTTTCTGTGTTTGCATTTCCTTCTCTGCCTTTTCTCTTAAGTCTTTCAGTGCTTTCCTTATGGTGGCTCTGAATTCTTTTTCAGTCAGGTCAAAATAGTCTTCCATGCCCATGCTGTTGATTTCAGTGGGCTGACTTTCTTTTTGTGGTGTATTATTCCCTGGAACATTCGTGCTTTTTCCGTCCCGTAGTTTGCCTTTGGGTTTGTTCTTCCTGCGATACCCTTGTACCACTGATGTCAGTAGGCATGGTTTCTGGAAGATCTTTCTGGATCAGGCATGTATCTGTCTAGTGCCTGGGCTGCTTTGGTTGGTATGTAGAGGTGGTGATGCAGGTCCTGGCCACTCCCTCCTCAGCTTCTGTCAACTCGTCCCTTGCTGATGGCAGGCAGGGCTTCTGGTCACTCCCATCTGGAGTTTTGGGCTACTAGAATTGGAGATGGAAGTTCACACGGTTTCCATGTGGGCTTGCAACTGCCTGGTGGCTGACGCTGGTGGGTAGGGTTCCCAAGTTAATGCTATGGCAGGAGGGGCTTGAGTGTAGAGCTTTCTTGGAGCTCCTGTCTGGGCACTCTTCTGCTCTGGCAAGTGCTGATGTGAACCATGATTTGCCCCCAGGATCTCCTGTCTATCTAACCCCCACTTTGAGGAGAGGGGTCCCAGGCATTGGTCTGGAGTAGTCTGGGGTCCTGTGTGTTAGGCTGTCCTGATAACCACAAGGTGGTGATAAGTCTGCTGTGAGGTGCCTGCTGGTTGCATGGAGTGTACACCTGTGTTCACTGGTTGTGACCCTCGGGATGGAGACATTGGGTTTAATGGGCTGCTCTTCCCAAGGTCTTTCTCTTTCGAGATTGTGGCCCCAGGAGAAATGAGAAATGGGAGATAGGAGAGAGGAAGAAGAAAGAAAAGAAGAAAAATAGAAACAGAAAGAAAGGAAGAGAAAGAAAGGGGGAAAAGTAAAGAGAGAGAAGGGGCAATGCAAAAATGGGCAGCATTCAGAGAAGGAAGAAGGAAGGTGAGAAAGACAAAAAAAGAGAGAACAAGATAAGAATAAGGAAAACCATTAGAAAATTATAAGGAAAAAAGATAATAAAGATAGGGGGAGAGGAAAACAAAACAGCAGAAATAAACCAAAAGGACAGACAGACAAAAACAAAAAGACAAAATGGGACAAACAAATAAGTAAACCAAAAATCAAGAAAAACAAACACACAAAAAATTAAGGGTACCGAGAAATGGGTGCTTTTTTTTTTTTCTGTGTGGGTGGACAGGCTCTCCCCTGCTGAGTGGTTTGTACTTCTCAGCTGAGCTTACTCACTTAAGAGTGTACATGGGGTGGGTCGGCTCTCCCTAGCTGGGCAAATTCTTCCTCTCAGGTAAGGTTTTACCCTCCCTGCTGAGTTTTTTGGCACCCTTCAGGGAGTGGTTTCTGGGGAGGGGATTTCCATTCCTGCACCTAATATAAGTACAGACAAGTGCTTCTCACCTGTGTGTGACAGCAGTGGTGGCATGCAGTATCAATCTCCCGAGTCTCCTCAGCAACCAAAGTGTGCTCACTTGTACTCAGCATGTTGTCAGGTGGCTGAGGGTACTTTTGCTGATGGGGTGCTGATGGCTGATGTGGCAGTTCCCTCTGGAGGAGCTGTCAGCAGCAGCATTGGTGCTGTACAGTTTCAGTCTCCCAAGTTCCCCCCAGTAACCTGTGCTCCCAGCTGGGGTCAGCTGGTGTTGGGGTTGGAGGTAATGATGCTGTTGACAATGGCGGCTGCGGTTTCAGCTGGCTGTGGGTGCCTCCTACAACCAGTATGGCTGCTGGCTCCAGAGGAGCTCACATAAACTATTTGAGCAGAGCTTTTTTATCTCTCACTTTCTTTCTTTTTTTGAAAGTAGGATAGTGATTGACACTCTAAATGGTTCATGATCAATTGCCATTCAATATGTTTCTGACTAACTAAAACATGTCTAGCAAACAGACTGTAGAAAACTATACCCTTGAAAATGGTTTTGTTCTTTTAAAAAGAAAAGACAAAATGAAAGCAAACCTGTTTAGCTATTATTCACTGGGATCTTAGAAATACAAATATTATGAATTTTTTTACAAGTTCTGATAATGAAAACTGGCTGATGTTTCAACGATGACAGTACTGTATGAATGTGAAAAATATGGATGCTGTGGTTCAGACATGCGGTTTTGGGTCTACCATTACACTGGGGGACTGACCTAGAGTAGAACCCCTTCACAAGATGTAATAGCATTACCACCCTCCCCCACTCCATTTACTGAGGCCCCAAGGTCAATGTGGCATAATCTGACCTTTTCCTGATGAACTACTACAGTGATGGCACCCCTACATTGTAATTGTAAGGTAGACCTGTGACATGATTGGTATCTTGGTCTTTTATGGTAACTTGTCCCTCCTCACTGCAGCTACCACACTCATCATTCTCTTACTAGACGCTCCAATTCATAAAAATCTTCAAATAGAGTGCTCAAAAAATGTCGATATTTTCTTTTCCTAAGCCTTCATTGAAGTGGTCTGTCCCACAGATTCCTTTACTTTTCCTAGGTAAACAATTTTATTGATTAAAATTCATGGTGGTACTTGTCAGCCAGTAACAGTGTTAATTTCCAATTGTTTTCATGGTGAGATTTTATATTTGCTCAGACTTCACCCTGTGACTTTTACTTCCAAACAATCCTTGTTTTGTATAGTGTTTTTATTTTATGTTCTAGATAATTACATTTAATGGCTAGAAAAAGTAAGTAATTGTATAAGCATACCTGATGTAAAACTGTATAGCGGACATTATTTTAGCCATGTGAACGATACATGTGTCTACATCTACACATATAAACAGGAAAAGTTTGAAGGGGATATGTTTACCTCTCTAGTTTTTGATTCTTTTTATAAGCACATACAATCTTTTTGACAATTTCTTTGGCACTCTAAGTATTGTTAATTCACAAAAGATAAAACAATGCAAACATGCATTTTAGCAGACAAAGATATCAATTACAGTAAGCAGATTCTACTTTAAAATGCCTTCGCTGAGCCAGAATTAGATCTTGATCCATTCATGAATTTTAAAATCATCTTCCTTCATGTTCCCTCTGGTAAACTTTAAGTGCTTTTTTGCTCTTAGCTTTTCAAGCAGTTTGATTACTAGGAAATTGGCCAGCCATTAAAATGTGCCTATAAACCCTACCCCGGTAGCTAATTCTTTTTCTCAGTAATGTTGATATTGTTGCTTGAAACTGTATTGGAAGACTCACAGACTTTAGATCCAGAATTTCCATGATTCAAGTGAATGGTTCTGTCACCTTAGTTCCATCTCTGCTTTCAGTTGAGCTACCTTTTCCCTCCTCTGTACAGTAGGGTTAATATTTTTCATTGTAGTATTGCTGAAGTTTTGAACACATAATAATTGGAAATACAGCTCTTGTCATCATTCTTGATTGTTCTTTAATATAAGGAACAGAATGGGTCATAGTGAAATCACATTTTATGGGGTAAATATATTGGCTGCTAATATTTACAACTAAATATGAGATGATGGGGAATTTGAAGCACTGAACAGGCAAACATTGGGTTTGATGAGGTGTCACAGAAGAAGCTTTGAAGGCATCAGTTTTCTATCACAGTGCTACTCTCCTATGTTAGTGTGGATGAGCCCCTACTGAGAGGGTGAGAAGCACCTACTCAATCAAGAAAAACTGCCAGGGTTCTGGTCTGGGTAAACAGGTGGATGGAGGTGATCAGATGTCAGAAATTTCCTCCCTCTGTTTTCAGAAATTTGCACCTCCCTTTTGTTGATTATCTGTCCCCCCACCCCACCCCCATTCATGCAACCAGGAAAGCAACAACAATAAAGTATGCCATTTGCTGATCACCTACTCTACACCAAGAGTTCATTCATTCCAGCCACAGAGATTCATTAAGATCATCTACATGCTGGGCAGTGTTCTGGTAGCTAAGGATAAACCAGTGAACCAAGCCAACTAAAGTGCCCTCCCCTGTTAAGTCTATATTCTAGTGGGGGCATGCAACCATGCCAGGTAAGGCAGGCTCATGTTGATTCAGGCAAATGGAAGAAGATTCCTGAAGCCTTTATTTTATGTTCAAGGTACCTTTATTCTGGGACACCATACACACAGGCAGGCAGGAGGCAGGCAGGCAGGCAGAAAGAGACTTCTGGCTCTGAGAGAGGCCTACCAGCAACTGCTCTCTCCCTAGCCTCCTTTACACTGTTAAGTGCCCTAATCACACCACCCTGTTACAAATGCAAGGCCCATTTGCTATTTGCTAGCATTTTAAAGCTATGGATTGTCCTTTGTGCCTAATTCTAACTCATTTTCCTTATGGGGGCTGAGACAAAAATAAGTAATGGATATTGAAAAATCAACCAATAATTCACTGCAATAGAAGGCAATGCATGGTAGTGAAAGAACACAGATTAAAGCTGACTGGTAGGGATGCAGTTTTAATGAGGTGTGCAGCATAAGTTTCCTTGAGGTGACATTTGAGCAGATAGTTGAAGATGGTGAGGGATCGAGGCACAGTGGTATCTGGATGGAGTGTAGAAACAGGCAGCTCAAACAAACAGTAGGGTTGTGCTGGGAATCTGTGCCAGGTCTTCCAAACAACACTGTGCTAGGCACAGGGGATAGCAACCTAATGGGACTGACAGAAAACCATGCAAGTAACTACAACCATATGACAAATACTGCCTATAGTGGGGAGGATGACCTTTAGCAGGATCAGGGAAAACTGGACACAGGAAGTGTCATTTGAGTTGAGAACTGACAGGAGACTAAGGTTTTTCCAAATGTGGGTGGGTGGGTGGAGGCTGGAGAGTTTGAGGTGAAAAGGAGGCCTCAAGAGGATAAAACATCACACGTAATGTCCTAGGAGTCAAAGATGACACAGGTGGTTATTTTGACCCATTTTATACAGGATCCAGATGTCAGTTATTGGGTTTGGTTCCATAAGTTCAGAGACTCAGGTTTAAATCCATACCACTCCATTGCAAGTATGACATCTAATTTACTCAAGCAAACACCCACTCATGACCTTTGTTTCCAGTTTCCACTATTACAGAAAATAATTTTTAGAAGCTATGGTAAATATCTTTGCTCACAAATCAAATTGCATTATGTTTATCCAGTTATTTCCCTAGCATCAATTTTAGAATGGAAACTGGAAACTGCTACCACTTCTACAAAGCCTAAATTGGACTACTAACTCATCTATAATGTCCCTGAGAATGGTGGATCTTAATGTCCTTAACTTACAGAAAGTTAACATGCCTAGAGAAGTAGAGGATCTTTGCAGTGTTCTCAGCTTTTCCATACATGCATCAACCCCTTGACCTGGATGCCTGGATCTCTTCTCTCCCCCTTCAAAAGGTACCCATATTATGGAATCATAAATATAACCCCTTATATAATATGGATCAGTTGAGTCCATGCTTATTTCCACCCCCAGAGAGACTGAGCTACTTGCCAAATGGGGAATGTAACTGAGCTATGTATGATGGTCTGTGCCTCTGTGACTCCTCTTACCATGGCATCCTATGCTCCCCATAGCGTGACACTTGCTACCTCTCCATTCCCAGCCTGTTTCTACTATTGCATTCACACATATTTACAATTTTCATTGACATTGGTTTTGGTGTAATATAGAACACTTATGAATTCCAGTCCCTGTCCTGACACTTAAACCATTATGCAATTAAGTCTCAAATTTCTCTTCTGCAAAATGGCATAACCTTACCTACTTTGAAAGTTTTAGAAAAGACAGTGAATGTAAAACACTTAACTCATGGCAACTAGTTCATAAACAACACCAAATAAATGGTAGGTATTATTTGTCTCCTAGCTCTATACGTGTATCACTTAGCACAAAGGAGGGTCAGAGAAACGTTGCCAAAGGTCAGAAGAGTAGGACAGGCAAATCACCTACCAAACTGAATCTGTGGTCAATAAAGTTCTTTCTGCTGTTTCTGCCTCTGCCTCTTTCTCTTCATCTTCATCTTCCTCTTTGTCTTTGTCCTCTTTGTCCTCCGCCTCCTCCTCCTCCTCCTCCTCCTTTATACTGAGAGGAGTGTGAGGTGGTAAATGAAGAGGTAGCACATACGTTATGTTATTTGTTCCTAGGAAGCATTAGCATTTTTTGTTTTGTTTTGTTTTGCATTTGGAGTGAGTGTAGCTGAGGCAAACATAGATCTTGAGGAGTTGAATAAAGGAAAAACACTTCCACTGATTGTTCTTCATGCCCAAACAAGTGGCAGTGTAAAGATATGATTGTCCTTAAAATCTTACTTTCTATGACCAGGAGTAATTTCATTTGTGGGACCAGAGACTCTTGGGTATCCATTGAGGTAGGGTTGTTTCATATTGCATTACATGAAATTGATGGCAGGGTTAAAAGGTTTCCTTTTTAACAAAGGTTAAAGAGCAGACCTTTTATAAAGTGGCACTTCAAAAATACATCAGTATTTGTACATTCAGAGACTGTGTCTACAGATAACAATAGTGTGCTAATTAACTAAAAGTTTGCAAAGAGAGTACTTCTTGTGCTAGGTGGTCTAATCACATACACACAAATCAATGTGATTCACTAAACTAACAGAAAAAGCAGATGAACTGTTACTGAGTGGAAATGGGACAAAAGCCTTTTGTTCCCATGCTCTTCCTAACCCACACACTCCTGGCAAAACAGATCAGGCTCCTAAAGGCAAACCAAATAGGATTTACCTACAAAAGGGTAAATAGGAACTAAAAGAAGAAAAAAGAGAATCTTTTGAGGCTACAGTTGCCCCTTTGTTCCTTACTAGTCCTTAGTACTTAAAAGTGCTTTCCAAAGTTTCCAGCCACATGGGTATCTTTCAGCTCCAAGTGGCCATGGGAAAATTAAAACTGAACAAAGAAGCAGACATTGGGCAAATGGTCACCCCCTTCATCATCATTGCAGTCTCTGGGAAATCCAAAATGAAGCAAAAGGTCAATGGATGGAACCTGTCTCTCCCCACCTGAAGCAGACAATCTGACACAAAGTCCAGTTTTCTCCAGCAAGCCATCTCCTCTCTCTTTCAGCAAATGCAATGTCCATAAATCTCCAGCTTTTCCAGCAAATCATCCTCTTGTCCAAGGCAAACGTTCTCCAAGCAACTCTTCATCTCCCTGGAGCCAGTGTGCCCAAATGGGGAAGTAGGGGGAGCACACCAGCCTCCCCCTTCCATCCCTGGTCACCACCCACAGTCCCTGACCATTGCTGGCAAATGCTCTGTGGTGCACTCATGCCCTGGCTGCTGGCCGGCCCATTTCCTGGCTCTCCTGGGTCCAAAAGGCCAGTGTTTTCCATCACATCCTGCCAGACTCCACCCATAGTGCTCCTCACCATTTTTTTCCGCAGAAAATCAGTTGGGGGGTTCTTCAATCTAGCTAAGTCATGCCACTACAGAACCACATGATCATTCTGAGAGGAAAAGAAAAAGAAAGCAAGTGATCTCTATTCTCTACTTGAATTAAATGAGATCCTGAGGTTTCTTTACGTGTAATTCAGGAGGGACCAGGTTGGTGAAAACCAATATTCCAGATATTCAGAGTAATTTGTTTGTTTCCATGGGTCAAAAGAAATGGTGGAACTAATACATTAGAAGATGTAGATTTCATTTGAGGCAATTATCAAGGTTTCTCCCTTGCTGTCACTCACTCTCTTACACTAAAACATTCTTTATGTGTGTTATAGGTGTCCCATGAATGCAATACAAGAACTGTTTTTAATACACTGTGTCTAATGCATGCTTTGTTTTTTGTTTGTTTTTCCTTTGAAGAGATGGAAGAAGAGCAGCAGTGGGGAAGTTCAAGGTTACCTCAGAAGAAAACAAGGTTAGCAGAACACACCAGACGGAAATATGTCAAACCCATGGAACCTTATCAGACTGGCAGAAAAGCAAAAACTTCTTCACGTGGTGTAGATCAGAAGAGATTCAAATGTGAATGCTGCTACTGCCAGAGCTATATGGGGAACACTTCTGGTATCTCAACAGGGAGGAAGGCAACTTCACATTCTTCCTCCTGGGATAAGCTAATACAAGAACTTGGTAATTTGACACTCAACCCTGGTACCATCCAACCCCTTCTTCTACAAGAGAGGGTGCAGGAAAAAGAGGAGAAAAGCCAAAAACTGAAGGAACAGACAAATGAAAGGATGCATCAGAGGCTCCTAAAAGAATGGACAGAGTAAAGCTAAGACTCCCATCCTTAAGTGAAGGAAGATCAGAAGAAATGAGGTCATGAATGCCAATGATGCTAACTCCTTGAGTGGTGAATCTTTTGGGAACAAACTGGGAATAACAGAATTGAGCCTTATGGCAAAGAATCTTATCAGTTGACTATTCAATTCAGCTCCAGGAATGTAGCAATCTTTCCTTGAGTAGTTGTAGGGTTACCTGGGGGCATACTGGGAGGAATTCCTCAATAGCAAGGGCAAAATCAGAACAATAGTTCTATACTCTGTACTTTGTTGCACTGTTGCTGGTGCAAGCTGTCGTTTTGTTTTTTCCTCCTTAGGTTATGGCCTTCCCTCCCTTTCCTTGCCATCAATAAGTTATAAAGCATCTATGCTGTGTGTGTTTCTGGCTTATTGATTTTGAAGTGCTTTAGTTGCAGAGTGATCCATCCCAGACACAAACCATAGTCTCAGTCTAATTGAAATGAGCCTTTATTAATCAGTGTTCAACAGTCTTTTCCCTAGCATGACATCAAGGAAGAGAGAGCAACCCTTTGCTTTGGAGACCAGTGGATATATAATTATAGACCAGGAACACATACTCATCAGCCAGCAGTTAAAATTTATGGAGGTAGGCAAGATTTCCAGAAATAGGTACCGAAACAATATAATTTAGGTAACCTAACTTGTTATCAGTTGTTTACATTACAAAGGCAAAGAATGTAGCTAACAGTTGCTTATGTTTCCCATTTTTCTGGATTTTAGAAGAGTTTAGGAAAGGGCCTTCAGTTTCCTAAGAATCATGTAGTATGTGACCTTTTGTAATTGATTATTTTCATGCAGCATAATGCCTCTGAGGTCTATATAAGCTATTGTGTATCAAAAGCCCATTTTTTATTCCACATGGAACACATGTGTTTCATGGTAAGGAAGTGCCAGATTTTCTTTAGCCATACACCTGTTGGTGTGTCACAAGGCCAGCAGTGACCAAATTGAAAGGTTCCAGTAGTGGAGGGCAGGGATTGAAATTCGAGCCAAAAGACTAGGGCCTCTTTATGGACTGTGGCCTCGATTTTATTTAGAACCAGACTTTTATAGAAAACATGAAGCAATTGGTAACAAAGGAAGGTTTTGATTCAGGGTCACATGGTTACAAGTATATCTTCACCAGGAGACCAGTTAAAGCAAGTACTGTCTAAACTTCTCAAATGTGGCCAAAGTGTGACCTCAAGGAGGTATTTTACAAAGAGTTCTCTGTAGACAGCCAAGGACACTTTACTTTTCCCTCCATCTCCATTAGGTAACCATTCAATGCCTATCAAAGCAGGCCAGAAATAAAATAATGAGAACACGGCTCTCCATATTGGTGGCTATTTTTGTTTCCAGATTTAGGCAACTGGACAAATAAAGCTATTGTTAAAAATAATGTACATGTTTTTGTAGTATAGGTCTAGATTTAAAAAGAAACTGTCAAACTAATTTCGGTGAGACATCCAGTTTCTCCCCATCCTCTCTGACATTTGGTTTTCTCATATATTTTTTTCCTAATCTGGCTGCCATAGCAGTTACATTACCATCTATATTTGTAGCATTGTGCTCTTAGTATCCTTTTCCCAGGTGGACAGTGATGTTGAATATATTTTCATACATTGGCTATATCCTCTTCTGTGGACTGTCCCTTTGTGTCTTATGCCCATTTCCTAATGGGTATATTCACATTTCTATTGTTGAGTTTTGAGAGGTCTTTATGTATTCTAGATATGGGTCTGTTGCCAAATATGTGCTTTTCAAATGTTTTCTGCCAGCCTGTAGCTTGTTTTTGCATTCTCTCAATAGGGACTCTATCAATCTTTTACCTTTAGGGATGATGTCTCAGTAAAATTCACCAAGCTCAAAGTCATAAATATTTTCTCCTATCTTGTCTTCTAAGAATGCCATAATTTTATGTTTTGCATCTGAAGATTGATTCTCTATTAATTGTGGAATGTGTGTGTTTTAGGTCAAGATTTTTCTTTTCACATTTTGGTTTTGGTTTGTTTTGCCTGTGGTTATCCAGTTGCCCCAGCACCATTTTTGTAAAAGACTATCTTACCTCCATGAATTCCTTTTGCACCTTTCAGAAACATCAGTTGTTAACATTTATCATCATGGGGCAGGGGTTGCCTCTGAGTTCTCTAGCCTGTTCCACTGATTTCCTATCTTGCTCTCAAATGCCACACAGTCATGATAATTGTAGCTGTGTGCTAAGTCTTGAAATCAGGTAGAATTATTACCCCCACTTCATTATTCTTCATCAAAACTGTTTTAGTTATTCAAATTTGTTTTCCTTTCCATGGAAAATTGAGAATAATTTTTTTCTTTACATTGTCTATTCAAACAAAATATCTTTCTGTGGTTTTAATAAGATTTGTGTTAAACCTGTATATCTCAATTTGGGAAGAATGGACACATTACTCTACTGACTCATCCAATTTATAGACAATTTACGCCTCTCCATTTATTTAGATCTTCCCTGATTTCTTTTGTTAACAACTTGGTGTTTTGTTATATTTAATCTAAAATGTTTCATTTCATTCTATTAATCGATAAAAATGGTAAAGTATTGTAAATTTTGGTCTCTTGTGTGTTCACTGCTAGTATGTAGAAACAGTACTAAGCTTCCTGTGATGCTTTTGTATCAATTACAGAATTTTGGGAGGCTGACTCTTCTTTGAAATTTTCTGCATAGACAGTCAAGTCACTTGTGCACAGGGACAGTTTTATTTCTTGCTTTTTCAAACTGTTTATCTTTTCTCGTTCTGCTTGCTGCAATTTGTAGTACTATGCTAAACAATGAAATGGTAAAAATGGACAAACCACTCAGCAGGGGAGAGCCTGTCCACCCACACAGAAAAAAAAAAAAGCACCCATTTCTCGGTACCCTTAATTTTTTGTGTGTTTGTTTTTCTTGATTTTTGGTTTACTTATTTGTTTGTCCCATTTTGTCTTTTTGTTTTTGTCTGTCTGTCCTTTTGGTTTATTTCTGCTGTTTTGTTTTCCTCTCCCCCTATCTTTATTATCTTTTTTCCTTATAATTTTCTAATGGTTTTCCTTATTCTTATCTTGTTCTCTCTTTTTTTGTCTTTCTCACCTTCCTTCTTCCTTCTCTGAATGCTGCCCATTTTTGCATTGCCCCTTCTCTCTCTTTACTTTTCCCCCTTTCTTTCTCTTCCTTTCTTTCTGTTTCTATTTTTCTTCTTTTCTTTCTTCTTCCTCTCTCCTATCTCCCATTTCTCATTTCTCCTGGGGCCACAATCTCGAAAGAGAAAGACCTTGGGAAGAGCAGCCCATTAAACCCAATGTCTCCATCCCGAGGGTCACAACCAGTGAACACAGGTGTACACTCCATGCAACCAGCAGGCACCTCACAGCAGACTTATCACCACCTTGTGGTTATCAGGACAGCCTAACACACAGGACCCCAGACTACTCCAGACCAATGCCTGGGACCCCTCTCCTCAAAGTGGGGGTTAGATAGACAGGAGATCCTGGGGGCAAATCATGGTTCACATCAGCACTTGCCAGAGCAGAAGAGTGCCCAGACAGGAGCTCCAAGAAAGCTCTACACTCAAGCCCCTCCTGCCATAGCATTAACTTGGGAACCCTACCCACCAGCGTCAGCCACCAGGCAGTTGCAAGCCCACATGGAAACCGTGTGAACTTCCATCTCCAATTCTAGTAGCCCAAAACTCCAGATGGGAGTGACCAGAAGCCCTGCCTGCCATCAGCAAGGGACGAGTTGACAGAAGCTGAGGAGGGAGTGGCCAGGACCTGCATCACCACCTCTACATACCAACCAAAGCAGCCCAGGCACTAGACAGATACATGCCTGATCCAGAAAGATCTTCCAGAAACCATGCCTACTGACATCAGTGGTACAAGGGTATCGCAGGAAGAACAAACCCAAAGGCAAACTACGGGACGGAAAAAGCACGAATGTTCCAGGGAATAATACACCACAAAAAGAAAGTCAGCCCACTGAAATCAACAGCATGGGCATGGAAGACTATTTTGACCTGACTGAAAAAGAATTCAGAGCCACCATAAGGAAAGCACTGAAAGACTTAAGAGAAAAGGCAGAGAAGGAAATGCAAACACAGAAAGATTTAAGAGCAAAGGAAGAAAAGGCAGAGAATGAAATGTAAACACAGAAAGATCTAAGAGAAAAAGGCAGAGAAGGAAAAGATTGACATGCAGAATACAATCAACACACTAAGGAATGAATATGAAACTAAAAAAAAATTTAGAGAAACTTAAGAAATTCCACAAAGAATAGAAGAAATGGAAGAACATATCAGTAATGTTGAAGATTCAGAGGTAAAATGCACCCAAATATAAAATGATGGAGTGGTGCAAAGGAAGAAGACTGAAAAGACACTCCAAGAACTCTCTGACACAATGAGGAAAGGAAACATTATGATCATGGCAATCCCAGGAGGAGAGGAGAGAGACAAAGGAACTGAGAAACTATTCAAGAAAATAATTGAAGAGAACTTCCTAAATGTGAAGCAAGAAATTAAAATAGAAATACAGGGAGCTAGAACACCAAACTACCATGATGAAAAGAAAACTGCTAGACACATAATAGTAAAACACACACACACACACACACACATACACACACAAATCCAAGACAAAGAAAACATAAAGAATCTGGCAAGTGGCAAGAAACAGATAACTTATGAAGGAAAACCTGTTAGGCTCACACATCAGGCTTCTCAGAAGAAACACTTCAGGCAAGAAGACACTGGAGCAACACATTCAACAAATTCCAAGGGGGGAAAAGAGCCAGCAAATGAGACATTATCCTGCAAAGTTTTTATTCATTTATGAGGGAAAATGATGGGCCGTCTCAGACAAACAAAATACTTCAGAAATTCACAACTGTTAACCCCCCACCCTCCTTCAGGAAATATTACAAAAAGCCTTAAAATTTAAACCAACAAAAGAATGAACAATGAGAATGTAACAAGGTAAACAACAGAACCACAAAAAGGAAGAACAAAATGACAAATACAGACATCCACATATTCATAATCACCCTAAATTTTAATGGACCAATGGCACCGATAAAAAAGACACAGGATATCAGAATGGATTAAAAAATGGAACCCATCCTTCTGCTGTCTCCAGGAAACACACTTCACCACGAATGATATACATAGATTGAACATAAAGTGTAGGAAAACAATTGTACAAGCAAATGGACCCCAAAAGAAGGCAGGTGCAGCCATACTTATATCTGATGAAATAGATTCCAAACTGAAACAATTAACAAGAGATACAGATGGCCACTATATAGTGATCAAGGGGTGCACCAGGAAGATATAACGCTCATTAATATATATGCACCAAATAAGGCGCACCTGAATGCATCAGACAATTGCTGACATCCTTGAGAAAAGTTTAGAGAATATACATAAGTAGTAGGAGACTTCAACTCCCAACTCTCACCACATCTCATCAACAAGAAAAAAAATAAACAAGGACACAGTAACTCTAAATGAACACCTAGACTAAATAAATGGAACTAAAAGACATCTATAGGACACTGAACCTTCCTCTCCACCGCCCCCAACCCCCCCAAAAAAAATAAAAACCCTGAATACATGTATATCTCAAGTGCACATGAATCATTCTCTAGGATCACCCATGCACTGGGCCACAAGTACAGCATCAACAAATTCATGAAGACTGAAATCATACCATCTGTTAACTCTGACCATAAAGGTATCAAACTAGAGATCAGCCATGAAAAGAAGGACAGAGGACCTCTTATTTCATGGAGACCGCAGCCATCTCTATTGGAAAAAGAGTGGACTAGTGAGGAAATCAAAGAAGAAATAAAGAAATATTTTGAGATGAATGACAATGATGATACAACCTTCCAGAATATATGGGATGCTCTAAGGGCAGTAAGAAAAGAGAAATATATAGCAATACAATCCCACGTCAAGAAACAAGAAAATACCCAAAGAAACAACCTAACCTCATATCTGAGAGAGCTAAAAAAGGAACAAAAAATGCAAAAGCAAGCAGAAGGGAGGAGACAATGAAATTTCAAGCAGAAATTTAAAGAAAAATGGAGATAAAAAAGACAAACCAAGGGATCAATGAAGAAAAAAGCTGGTTCTCTCTTTGAAAAGATGAACAAGATAGATAAACCCCTAGTCAGGCTCACAGAGAAGAGAAGAGAGAAAATGCAAATAAATAGAATCATAAATGCAAGAGGAGAAATTACAACAGAAAAAGCAGAAATCCAGAGGATAATTAGAGATTACTGTGAACGTCTATATGCAAACAAGTTCAACAACTTTGATGAGATGGAAAAAGTTTGAGAACTATACCAACATCCAAAACTGGATAAAGAAGACATAGAAAGCCTAAATAAACCAATCGCAGGCAGCATAATTGAAACAGTAATCAAAACCCTCCCCCAAAACAAAAGCCCTGGACCAGGTGGATATACCAGATATTCAGAGATGAACTGGTGCCTATCTTACAGAAATGCTTTCAAAAAATAGAGAAAGAAAGAATATGACCAAATACATTCTAGGAAGCCAACATCACACTAATACCAAACCCCCCTTCCCCCCCCCCCCCAAAAAAAAAGATAACACAAAGAGAGAAAACTAAAGGTCAATCTGCCTAATGAATACAGATGCAAAACTTCTCAACAAAATCCTAGCAAATAGAATCTAACAATGCATTGAAAATGCAATACACCATGACCAAGTGAGATTTATCCCAGGGAAACAAGGATGGTTCAACACCTGAAAATCAATGAATGTAACCCAACATACCAACAAAAAGAAAAATGAAAACCACATGATCATATCAATAGATGCTGAGAAAGCATTTGACAAAGTTCAACAATCCATTTGTGATGAAGGTCCTCAAAATTCTTGAGATAGAAAAAAATGTAACTGAACAGCATAAAAGCAGTATATGGCAATTGCACAGCCAATATCATCCTAAATGGAGAAAAATGGAAAGCCTTCCCTCTGAGATTGGGAAGAAGACAAGGTTGTCCACTCTCACCACTGCTTTTCAATATAATAAGGAAGTCCTAGTTAGAGCAATAAGGCAAGAGAAAGACATGCAAGGAATCCAAATAGGGAAGAAGAAGGAAAATCATGACTGTTTGCAGAGACATGACAATGTATATAGGAAACCCTAAAATCTCTACAGAAAAACTAACGAAAATAATAAACCAGTTTGGTAAGGTAGCCGGTTACAAAATCAACACACAAAAGTCAGTCATCGTCTTATATGCAAAAAATCAGTCAGAATAAGAAGAATAAATTAAGAAGACCACTCCATTTATAATTGTACCAACAAAAGTCAAATGCCTGGGAATAAACTTAACAAAAGATGTGAAAGACCTAGACAGAACTAATTTTTCTTTTAATATATCATAACATTTATTTTTTTAAATTTATATAATTTATATATATATGTATATATATATATATATATATATTTCACATCATTGTGATCCCTGGGGGTCACCCACCACCAAAGAGAAATATAAGACTTTGTTAAAAGAAATAGAAAAAGACACAAAGAAATGGGAAGACACCCCCTGTCATGGCTTGGAAGAAACATTATCAAAATGGCCATCCTATCAAAGCAATCTACAGATTCAATGCAGTTCCAATAAATATCTCAATGACATTCTTTAAAGAAATAGAACAAAGACTACTGATATTCATAGGGAGTAATAAAAGACCTCGAATAGCCAAAGCCCTCCTGACCAAAAGGACAGAGAATGGAGTGATTTCACTCCCAGACTTTAAATTATACTACAAAGCCATAACAATTAAGACAGCATGCTAATGGAACAAATACAGACACACAGAGCAATGGAACAGAACTGGAAGTCCAGAAATAAAACCACACATGTATGACCAACTAATCCAACAAAGGGGAAAAACATACATTGGAACAGGGACAGTCTCTTAATAATAAATGAATGCTGCTGGGAAAACTGGACTGCTACATGCAAAAGAATGAACCTAGGCCACTCCCTCACACCATACATAAAAATCAACTTGAAATGGATAAAAGTCTTGGCCATAAGACCTGAAACCATAAAATATATAGATGAAAGCATAGGCAAACTACTCCATGACCTATACTGCAGAAACATCTTCCAGGACACATCTATACAAGCAAAGAAAATCAAGAAAAACAAACAGCTGGGACTACATGAAGCTAAAACACTTTGGCACAGCAAAAGGGACAATAACCAAAACAAAGAGAAACCCAACTGAATAGGGAAAATAATGTGCACTCCACTCAACTGTCGGGGGTCCGATATGTCAAAGGTCCACAAAGAACCTGCACAACTTAACAAAAGCAAAGCAGAAAGCCCAGTCAAAAACTGGGGAGGGAGGGTGAAGAAAATGGGGAGAAGAGCTTAAAAGACACTTCCCCAAAGAAGAAACACACATGGCCAATGGGCATATGAAAAAATGCTCAACATCACTTATACTCAGGGAAATGCAAATCAAAACCACAATGAGACAACGCCTCACACCAGTAAGACTGGCCCATGTCAAAAGCAAAAAATGGCAACAAGAAGTGCTGGCATGGATGTGGAGAGAAAGGAACACTCTTACATTGCTGGTGAGAATGCAAACTGGTCCAGCCACAATGGAAAGCTGTATGGAGGCCCCTCTAAGTATGGAAAAATGGAACTACCACTCAATCCAGCAATCCCACTTCTGGGAATCTACCCACAGGATTCAAAACAACACCTGTACTTGGGTGTTCATAGCAGCACTATTTACAATAGCCGGGATATGGAAATTACCCAAATGCCCCCAAATAGGCCAATGGATCAGAAAGTTGTGGAATGTTTACACAATGTAATATTATTCCACAATAAAAAAGGATAAATTTGATGCATTTGTGATAAATTGGATGGACCTAGAAGGAATCATGCTAGCGGAAATCATGAAGTCAGGAAGAAAAAGGGAACTGCTGGATGATCTCACCTAAATGCAGGATATAGGGAAAGCATAGAAACAAAAGGACAAGTAAAACTTAAACCTAACAAACTGTCAGCAGAACTGAAGCATAGAGCAAAGGAGGGTGGAAAGAGGTTGAAACCAGGGGAGGGATTGGCACAAGATTTCCGGATCATGGTTCACAGGTGACAAGTTGGTGGAAGAAGCTTGGGGTGTATATATATATATATATATATATATATATATATATATATATATATATATATATACACTATATATATACATTTACATCATTGCATATTGCTTGTATATGGAAGCATATATTTTTTAATAATTTTGAAATTTTTTTGTGGGAAGAAATCAAGTTACATAGATAGGTTACATACATAGATATTACAATACCGTAATTACAAAATTATAACCATGCAAAATAATATATTGTTTACTGGTGTGTGATTTAAAAGTTTCAAACACCACTGGAATGGCAAACATCAAATCCAGTATACTGATTATTATTTCTGGGAATGTATAATGGGGAATAGGATAGAAGAGATATCCACAGGTTTTGTCAACTATCTCTGTGATTTTTTTTAATTTAATTTAAAAATTTTTTAATTTGCATATATATGTGCATTTATATTTATATTACATTATTGCATTATTGTGTACCCCGGGGCTTTCCCACTTCACTAACACCTGTTAACCATCCTAATCTTTTGTGCCCTTCACCTCCCCCACCTTCTTCCCCCTTCTTCTCTCTCACTCTATCGTTCAGTCCTGTCGGTTGTTTCTATTTTTTCTTATTCGTTTGTTTGTTTTTCCCTATATCCATCATATAAGTGAAACCATCCTGTATTTCTCTTTTTCTTTTTGGCTTATTTCTGCTAATATGAGTCTTTTTAGTTCCATCCATGCTGCTGCGAATGACCTGCGTTTGTCCTCCTCGATTGATGCATAGTATTCCATCGTGTATATATACATTTTTTTTTAGCCAATCGTCGGTTTTGGGGCATTTGCATTTGGTTTGTTTCCAAATCTTGGCAATTGTAAACAGAGCTACAATAAACACGCGCATACAGGTGTCCTTTTGAATTAGTGTTTTCATGTCCTCTGGGTAGATCCCCAGTAGTGGGATTGCCGGGTCAAACGGTAATTCCACTTTCAATTGTTTGAGTCTTCCATAGTGGCTGAACCAGTTTATGCAAGCAATTTTTTTAAAATAATAAAGTTCCAAATAAATAATGATTAAAGATGTGATGACAACAACAAGAAGAAAGCCAAATAAATGGGAGAAAATGTAGCAAATGAAGAACAAATGAAAAACTTTACAAAGAAAAAACTAGAGACTGGAGATTTAAGGAAGAAAAGGATGCAAAATGATTGATAGAGGAGATTTTAAAAGTTTTGAAGAAAGCTACAGAAGCATACTAGATCAAACAGTGGACCTTGAAGATCATAAAACAATGGAGGGAAAAAAACAAAAGAAAAGTGTAAAGGAAAATAAATGACAAAGCCCCCTGAGACCTACGCATTAGAAAAGGCAACACAAGGATAATGTGTATCCCAGGAGGGATAAAAGAGCAGATAGTGTTTTCAAAGTAATAGCAGAAGAAAATTCCCCAAACCGGGGGAAGGAAATAAATGCATGAATTAAAAGTACACCTGGTCATCTAGATGTAATGAAACCTGAAACAAGACACACAGTCATGAAAGTACCAAGAATTCAAGAGAAAGAAACGTGTTGAAGGTGGCTAAGGGGTAAAAGCAGATAGCATATAAAGGAGATCCCATAAGACTGACATCAGACTTCTTGGAAGAAGCCTAATGGGCGAGGAGGAAAGATGTATTGGAAATATTCAAGAGAAAAATTGTCACCAATTCTACTGTATCTTGCATGACTGTCCTCCAGATACAGGAGAGAGAGAGAGAGAGAGAGAGAAGGATGCCTCAGATAAACATAAACTGAGGGAATATGTCAACACCAGACCTCCTCTACAAGAAATAATGGAAAGGAACTATCCTACCTCAATCAAAGACAGAAAAGGAAACAAAGAAACAAGTGCACAGAGCGCAGAGATACAAAAAAAAAAAAAAAAAAAAAAAAAAAAAAAAAAAAAAAAAAAAAAAAAAAAAAAAAAAAAAAAAAAAAAAAAAAAAAAAAAAAAAAAAAAAAAAAAAAAAAAAAAAAAAAAAAAAAAAAAAAAAAAAAAAAAAAAAAAAAAAAAAAAAAAAAAAAAAAAAAAAAAAAAA